>PVIA01009445.1:0-61110 GCA_004024845.1 Tonatia bakeri | reverse complement strand
CTGCCTGGCTTATTTCGCTTAGCATAATGCTTTCCAGTTGCATCCATGATGTTGCATAGGGTAGGAGGTCCTTCTTTCTTTCTGCTGCATAGAATTCCATTGTGTAAATGTACCATAGTTTTTTGATCCATTCATTTACTGATGGGCATCTAGGTTGCTTCCAGTACTTAGCTATTGTAAATTGTGCTGCTATGAACATGGGGGTGCAAAGGTTCTTTTGGATTGGTGTTTTAGGATTCTTAGGATATAGTCCCAGCAGTGGAATTGCTGGGTCGAAAGGCAGATCCATTTTTAATTTTCTGAGGAAGTTCCATACTCTTTTCCATAGTGGTTGTACCAGTCTGCAGTTCCACCAACAGTGCACTAGTGTCCCCTTTTCTCCACAACCTCTCCAACACTTGTTTGTTATTTTGCTTATGGTTGATTCTTGTATGTGCCCTCACCAGGGATCAAACCTACAACTTTGGTGTATTGGAATGATGCTGTAAGCAACTGAGCTACCCGGCCAGGGCTGTCCCTTGGTGCCTTTCAACTGTTGCCCCAGGGCCACAGCTCAGAGGGAGTGAATACGAGTATGTCTGTGTGCTGACTCTTTAAGAGGAACTGCCTGGGACTCCAGAAGGCTCTGTCTCACTCACCCAACATCCTTGCTTGTTTTTGTAGCCAGAAGTCATGGGGACTTCACTTCCTGGCACTGGAACCAGCCTGGGCTGGGGGGCCGGGTGTGGGGCTGGGACCACTCATGAGCTATCCCTCCCAATTTTTATCGGCCACACAGTGGTGTGGGACCAGCCCTTCTGTGTCTCTGACCCTCCTAACAGTCTCGATGTAGCTTCTATACGACCTTAGTTGTAGGACTTCCTGTGGGCTAGATTTCAGGCAGTTCTGAAGGGTGGCTGTTCTTTAGTATAGCTGTATTTTGATGTCATCATTAATCTTTATTAGTGTCCTGTAAGTCATTTCACTACGTAAGAATAATAATCTAGCAAAATTAATTTTCTCAATTATTTTATCTTTACAGTAATTAGAAATATTTTAATTTTACATTTCAATTACAGTTTATATTCAGTATTATTTGTATTAGTTTCGGGCATACATTATTGCTAGTTTCAGGTGTACACTAGTATATTATTGTGTATTTAGTGGTTAAACAATAATATACTTTACTCATGCGGCCCCTGGCTGACGGGGTCTGTGGCATTATGGATGAGACGAGACAAATTCATACGACTACCGAGTCCTGTGGAGGAAAAGGGACGGTGTAGCTTCTCTCTCAAGAGGAAAAAAGCCTCGGCCCTTGCCTTGACAAGCTTTTATTGCTTTTCTGGGCACATTGCATGACGGTCCTCATTTATTATGTGCAGGTTCACTTTAGGTGGTTACCTTTTACAGAAAACAAAGGAGAGGATGCCATTAATCACATCACAGAAGGATATTTGCAAATGCAAAGGGAAATGTGGTTGAGCTGGTTACACTTGTCCTTGGAAGGTTTAGCGTGGATTTTAGGAAGTTACTTTAAAGCTATGCAGTAAACGTTTGCTGCCTCAATTCAGGGTGAGGGAGTTTTAGCAAAAAGCAAGTCTCAAAGCGTCCCAGGTACAATGCAGGCCTGATTCCCCATGGGAGAACCTATCCGTGGGTGTGGGTCCTGTGCATCTCCGAGTAGGAGCTGGGCCCACACCACACAGAACAGTCTCCTATACTTTTCAAAGTGTTTCCCTTTATATTTCAAGTGCCCATCTGCCACCATACATAGTTATTACCATGTTATTGACTATATTTCCTATTCTGTACTTGGCATCCCTGTTATAGGGAACTGATCTGCATGGCAGTGATGAATGCAGCCCAGCCCAATTCGGAAAGCTGGCGGGAGTGAGGCAGAACACAGGACCCTCGCCCTCGGATAGGTTCTTCTGTGGGGAACCAGCCGTGCATTGTACCTAGGCTGCTTTAAGGCTTGCTTTTGCTAAAACTCCCTCATCCTGAATTGAGGCAGCAAATGTTTACTGAATATCTCTCAAGTAACTTCCTTAAGTCTGTGCTAAACCTCCCAAGTATGGAGTGTAACCAGCTCAACCACTTTCCCCCTGATCTGCAACAGCCTTTCCTTTGTTATCTGTAAAAGGTAATCACCTAAAGCGAACCTGTGCATAGTAAATGAGGGCCATCCTCGATGTAATGTGCCCAGAAAAGCAATAAAAGCTTGTCTGGCAAAGGTCAGGTGCTCTCTCACTCAGAAAGTGGCCATGCCGTACTGTCCCTTTTTCTCCACAGGACTTATGCAGTCTGTGTGGATTTGTCCATTGCATCCACAACACACAGGCCCTGCTGGCTGGAATCCACATTACTCCATGACTGTTTTCTAACTACCAATCTCTGCTTCTTAGTTCCTTTACCTTGTTCACCCACGTCTACACCCCCCTCCCCTCCCGCAACCATCCGTCTGTTCTGTCTTTGTGTTTGTTTCTGTTTTATTACTTTTTAGATTTCACATATAAATGAAATTAGATAGTATTTGTCCTTTGCTATCTTACTTCCTGACTTACTTCACTCAGCACATTTTATGGCAAATGGTAAGATCTCATTAAACTATATATATGGGATAATAAATATGTATTTCCTTTTTGCTGTGTATAATGCACTCCCATGTTTCTGGCCCAAAGTTTCAAGAAGAGTCTTTTGTTTTAATTTTAATTCAATTATTTATTTATCTATTTATATTCAGATACTTGGATGGTTTTTTTTTTTTTGTATTATAAAGGAATGTTAGCATTTATTTTTGGACATACGGGTACAAGAAGTTTTATATAATGAATCATTACAAAGCACAAGGACAGATACAAGGTATTTTGGGCACTACCCATGATAATACACATCCTTATTTTCCCCTCAAAAATTTGGGCAAAAGTGTGCATTATACATGGCAAAATACGGTGTATGTATATCACTTTTTGTCGGCACTTAGGTTGCTTCCGTATCTTGGTTACTGTAGATAACGCTGCAATGAACATAGACATGTGTATATTGTTTTCAATTCGTGTTTTGGGTTTCTTTGGATAAATACCCTGAAGTGGAATCACTTGGTCATGAAGCAGTCCCTTTTTAATTTTTTGAAGACCGTCCATACTGTGTTCCACACTGGCTGCACCAGTCTGCAATCCCACCCACCGTGCATGAGAATTCCCACATCCTCACCAGCACTTGGTTTTTGAAAAAAAAATATTTTATTTGAACACAAATTTTTTTCTTAGGCTCTATCCAAAAAGATTTAATTATACTTTGATCAAAGTATTATAATGAAATCAGGAACAAACATTTTTATTAGATTTTATTTACAGATTTTATTTATTTTTAGAGAGAGGGGAAGGGAGGGAGAGAGGGAGAGAACATGGATGTGAGAGAGAAACATCGATCCATTGCCTCTTACGTGCTCCCAACTGGGAACTGGGACACAACCCAGGCATGTGCTCTGGTCAGGAATCAAACCAGCAAGCTTTCACTTCGTGGGACGACGCCCAACCCACTGAGCCACACCAGTCAGGGCAGAAACAAACATTTAAAAAAATCACCAAATATTCCCTTTTTTATTAAAGACTTTATCTATTTTTAGAGAATGGGGAAGGGAGGGAGGGAAACATCAGTGTGGTTTGCTTCTCGCACGCCCCTTGCTGGAGACCTGGCCTGCAACCCAGGTATGTGCCCTGACTGGGAATTGAACCGGTGACCCTTTGGTTCACAGGCCCATGCTCAATTCACTGAGCTACACTAGCCAGGGCCCAAATATTTCTATGAATAATCCTCTACACTTAGGTATTCGGGTTTGTGAAGTGCGTGAGTGACAAATTCTACAAAAACTTGCCCTGGTTGCTTCCTACCAGAGAACTTTCTAGTTCCAGCTGCAAGTGCTGTAGCTCATTTTGAGGAGCATAAAAAACCAGGTCTCCTCCCCGCCCTTCAGAGTCCGTGCTCCAGGTCCTCCATTGCTGAGTCACATCCCTGTGTGATGACCTAGGCATGACATTGCCCACATCTTTGTAGCAATGTTAATCACACTGTAAACCCCATGTGGCATTTTTTATTTCAAATATACATTTATTGATTTTAGAGAGGGGAAGGGAGAGAGGAGCATTGATATAAGAGGGAAACATCAACCTGTTGCTTCCAGTACACACTCCAAACAGGGATTGAACCTGTTCCCTAGGTTATGTGCTGTGACCAGGAATCGAACACAAAACTTTTTGGTTTTACGTGATGACGCTCCAACCAACTGAGCTATACCAGCCAGGTTAAGTATTGATGTATGTCATGATGGTATACGAGTAAAGCAAGATGGTGACCATATCCACCAACCCATTTTTTTTTTGCCCCATTGTCATCCCTCTGTGCCCCTCCCAATCATGCATCTGCTTTCTGTTGTCATATGGCTGCAGAGATAATGCTATTGTGTGGTCGGTAGGGTGTGTGAATGTCACACATGGGATGGACAGGGATTTGGATTTGAACATTTCATGTAAACTGCCGTAGGGGGGCTTGAGTGTGACATTATTAAGTGGCAGAATGACATGCTTATGATTTTGTAATAAAATATTTTTATATAATAAAAAAGGGGTGTTATTTGTGCCGGACCCTATATATTACCTTCTGGGAATTTTATTTATTTATTCCTAGAATTTTTTATAAATGTAATCATTTAGTACTACTTTTTTGGTCTGTCCTCTTTCACCTATCATAATTATTTTGAGATTTAGCCATGTTATAGCATGTGTGAACGATTGATTTCCTCTTATTGATTAGTAGTATTCCATTACATGGATATACCATGATTTATCCATTCATCTGTTGATGGACATTTGGGTTATTTCCATTTTTCTTTTTTGGCTATTACAAATAAAGCTGCTATTGAATACTTACTTATATGTATTTTAAAGGATATGTGCTTTCATTTCTCTTGGGTAAATACCGAGGGTTCGAACAGCTGGGTCACATGGTTGGTATATGTTTAACACATTTTTTTTTCAAAAATTTTCAAAAAGATTTTATTTATTTTCAGAGAGATGGGAAGGGAGGAAGAAAGAGAGGGAGGGAAATGAAACATCAATGTGTGGTTGCCTCTCACGTGCCCCTTCCTGGGGCCCTGGCGTGAGACCTAGGCATGTGCTCTGACTGGAAATTGAACTGGTGACCCTTTAGGTTCTCAAGACGGTACTCAGTCCACTGAGCCACACCAGCCACGGCAAGTTCTAAGATTTTTCTTCAGACAAACCAAGCACAGCATTCATTACAATCATCTGCCTCCTAGAGGCATCTGATGGGATTTGAGTTACTTATGGCTACATGCCAACCCATGTCAAAGAGTGGTTTAAAACAACAATCCTTTATTCTTCCTCAAATGTCAGTGCGTCAGCAGTGCAGTTGGGTGGACCTCAACCAAGTTGGCTCATCTTCAGGGCTCATCAATCTCTCATCTCGGAACACAGTATGGTTCAGCCGGGTGGCTTGGCAAGTCGCTTTGTCCCACGTGATCTCCTCCTGCAGCGCACTGGCCCAGGCTCCTTGGCATCATGATTCCGGTGGGAAACCACCACATTTTCTTGGCCAAAGAGTCTCAAGACTAAGGCGCATGGAGTGGAGCTCAAAGTCACTCTACTAAATATGTGTGTCTTAGAACCTCCAGGCTGGGCAGGTTAATGCGGGATTCCAACAGCAGGAGGAAAACGTGCAGAGGGTGGGGATGTCTGATTTGCTTTTGTTCTGGGTAGGGTGATAACGCACGTGCGCGCCAGCGGGAACTCCAGCTGGGTGTCAACATTGGGCAGCATTGATTATAGAACAGAGCTTGATTCTGCGCATGTGGGCCCTTACTCAAGATTATATGAACCCCACTGAGTCACTTTTGCCCGGACATCCGGGTGAGGGAGCCTGTCTCCATTGTCCCTACTGTGTGGATGGGTAGCTAATCAGAGCCGTTTTTCGTCAATGAGACCCACTTACCCTTTTCAGATATTCATTGTAATTCCTTATTTGACGTGTCATCCAGCTAGAATTTGGCTGAGACCAAAGACGTAGGCAAAAAAAATGTCCTCTGAGCCAGTTCTAAAATGCAATTGTCTGGTCAAGTTCACAGGGCAAAAGCTTTTAAATCAAAAGCTACGTAGCTGCCTATGCTAAAACCAGAGTGGGAGGGGCTGTGTAGTCTATAATAAAACAGTCCAGTGGAGTTACAGTCTGAAAACAGTAAATTAGATTTGGCATTTTTTGGTTAAGTACATAATTCATTTTAGGAAGATTCCTACCCAAAATGGATTGATTTAAATTTCGAATAGTAGCGTTTTTGTATCTAGTCAAAGACCAGAACATCCCCAAAGGGTCTTTGCACCGGTAACCCAGGTATTACTGATTTGGACGAGCCAAGTCGGGATCGCCGAACAGTGGGTTTCCTATGTATTTCATGAAAAATTAATCTCCGCTCCAAGGGTCTCGAAAGGCGCTTTTACCACACCACAAACTCCTACAGAACGCAATTCCGGGATTCGATCAAAATTAAAGGACTCTACCTTGAGCCGAGCCGGGCCGGGTCGGGCCGGGTCGGGCCGGGCCCCGCCCCGCCCCGCCCCCAGCACCTGGTCCCCTCCCTCCGCATTCCCCCAGGCACCCCGGCTTCCGGGGCCCGCTCCAGTCCCGCCCCCAGCACGTGGCCCCGCCCCCCGCGTTATCTGACTTGCCTCGGCAGTCGGGCCCCGTTCTGGCCACGCCCCTTGCTCTCTCGGAGACCGCTAACCTAGGGGACCGCTTAAAGTGGCTCTTCACACACTGATCGCGGATTGGAGTTAGCATTTTAAGCGGCACACTGCACTTTGATTTTGATCACTTGGTAGGCGAACACGACCTTGCAACACGTTGCCTCCAACACGTCTCCCTCGGGCTCCCACGCCGTCCACCGTGCCCGCGCTAACCAAGGCCTGGTACAGAAACCGGAACCCTTCCAGACAGCGCGCCGGGGTCGGGTCTCCTGCCGCTCCGCTAGGCGCCTGCGCGCGCCGCCTCTTGCGTCACTCGACCGCGCCCACGTTCTCCTCGCAGCGGTGCTTGCTACCGGTAGCCGCCTGGGCTGGAGGTTGTTCAGGGCAAGTTGCCCTCGGGGCTCCCCCATGGAGGAGACGGCGCGTGCGGCTCCAGCCCCGGATGCTTGCACCTCACACTGGACGGCGACGGAGGCGCTGGCCGCGCGAGCGCAGGAGAGATCGGCCCGCACGGCCTGTGGGAAGGTGTGAGTGGAGGTGAGCAGAGCCGGGTGACGGAGGGGAAGTCGCGCGATCGCCTTCCCGCTGGGGTGAGGTGGCCACTCCATTCCCCTTTAGGACAGCGCCAGGGGGCTAACCGTGGGCGAGCCTTCTCCTCTGGGACTGGAGAGGGCGCTTCGTGGGCGCCTTTCTTTGCCCCGGGACTGAGCCAGGCATGTTCTGAGATGGAAGCGGTTTTCTTCGTAACCTGCATGGAGGAATCGCGCCGTGGATCGGGTGCCGTGAACCGTCTCGGGAACCTGGCTCAGCCTTGTAGGGCGCGTGTTATTAAAACAGTTCCCTTTTGTCGTGGTGAGTTTTAGACGATTTTTTAGCTCCTGCGGAAATGCTGACAGTTGGACAAGCCTTGGAAGTCTGCGGAGACCTTCTGAGCAAGAGTGTTTTAATCTCCCAACTTTTATTACGACACCGAATCCTCTTTCCCTCTCCATACAACTGTTCAAAACTCTGTACTTTTATAGTTTCGTGTCTCTTCAATCTCTTAGCTAGCTTTTTCAATTCGCTTGATACAAGACTACCCTTTAGTTTTGTTTTTAGAAATACTCTGTATACCATGTGCTTAGTTATATAGGCACATACATATTTTAGTAGTAAGAGGAAATATGAGAGAATATAGATCATTATTTCATGGAGGCTAGTAACCAGATTTTAAAAGGTAGTAACTAGTTAGTCTTGTCTACTTCTGTATTTCCTTCTTTCCATGCCGGAGCTATCTGCCAGGGCTTATAAGTTTAAATGGCAATAGCAGGCATTATTTACAAGGAAATGAATCATCAGTACTTCCTCCAGCCATTTTTTTCCCATAAGAGAGAACATATTAAACTTACATGTAAGTGAAAATTTTAATGTATGACTTAATGTTGCTAAATCAGGGTTGGAGATTCGGGTTAGATTCTGTAGCACTTACAAGGATGGCTTTTAAAAATAATTAGCCAAGTGAGAGGTTGGAAAAAATTCAAGTTGTGGAAACCAAGCAGAATTAGTACAGATGAAGACCTCTGAAGTTTTACTATCATATGGGCAGGAATAGAGTCCCATGGACACTGAGGTCCCATTTCAGGCCGTGTCACTTTCTTTAGGGTTCTTTGCATGGGACTTAACCTCTGGGAGGTGGGGGCAAAGGTATTTTATGCTTATTATTGAGTGGGTTAGAAATAATTTATATCAATCATGTGGAACAGCGACCCCGCAGGTGTGTGCTAAGTGCTAGCTATTTCTGTTAGGGAGACAGAATAATAAAAAAGAATTACACGGATTTTTAGGCTGCCTGTATTGTATAAAAGTACCCTACTGTGGTGCCCTCCCTCCCCTTACACACTCTGTGTCTGCCTGGATGGCCTTTCTATCCTGAGAAACTGTGTATTGCTCGTACCTCAGTGCCTTTGCACATGTTTCTTCCTCTGCTTTGCACTCCTCCCATCTCTTCCAACCCTTCTTTCTGTGTGTTATCTTTTCCTTTAGGCCTCCTAACCAACCCTACTTCCCAGTGCTAAGATAAGCTTGACTTTTCACCATAGCATTTACCACCTTCTGATATAATGTTCTTTTTTTAATTTTAGAGAAAGGGGAAGGGAGGAAGAAAGAGAGGGAGAGGAACATCAATGTGTGGTTGCCCTACTGAGGGCTTGGCCCATAACTCAGGCACATGCCCTGACTGGAAATCGCGGGAGCGACCCTTTGGTTCACAGGCCGGCTCAATCCACTGAGCTATACCAATCAGGGCCTATATAATGTTCTGCTTATTGTCTTGCCCTACCTCTCACAAGGTAAACTCCATGAGGGCCTGGTTGGGGCCTGTGTTATTTACTGCTGTATTCCCGTTTCTAGAAGGTAATGTGTATTCACGTAAACATTTGTTGGTTGAGTGACCTGAGTGTGCCCAGCCTGTCCGCAGGGAGCCACCTTGAAGTGCACGTGAGTCTCGTCCATAAGTAGACGAAATGCAGTCTAGGAAAAGTGTCCAGAGGCAGGTTAGGTTCAAGGCTTGGGAATTCAGGAAAGGCTGATTGCTCTGTCAGACGGAATGCAAACAGGGCTTCCTTGCAGAGGTGCTTTCCGAAGTGGGTTCTGGAATGAGCGGGAGGATGTGTCCACCGTATGGAGCAGTGGGAGAGGCCGGTCGGACTGGCAGTGGCATGCGGACCTCGGGCAGAACACCCGGTATCTGAACTGCAGTGTCAGGAAAGCAGCTTGAAAAGGTGGGTTTGGACTGAATGTTGAAAGACTTAGTGGCTGGATTACAACATCTGAGCTCCCTTCTGCAGAGGGAGGGACTGTTCCAGGTTTTGGGCGGGAGACTGAGGTGGCAGGCGCGTGTTCTCTGGGGCAGTGTGGGAGTGCCTGAGTTTACGCTGAGTTAGCTGGGCTAGGTGGGTTAGGGTCCGAGGAGACACGCAGGGGCCAGGCCGAGTTTCAGGAAGGTGGAGCTGATCTGGCACCCTGACCTCTGTATCCAGTTTGCGTGATGAGGACAGAGGTGGTGACATACGCTGGAGCTGGTTCGAGTGCCACGTGCTTGCCTTCCACCTGACTGAACAGACCCGGTGGAAAGGGCATCCGGCTGCGAGTGAGATCTGGGGCCCTGGCCTGGTTCTGCTGCCCTCTGCCCCGCCCGCCGCCAGAGAAGCTGCCTTGTTAGCATCTCTGTGCCTGTTTTCTCATCAGAGGCCCTGACCTCAGATCTTCACTAGCTTCTGTGGAAGTGAAATGTCGCAGTTGGTTTAAAGCTGTAAACGGACTGAAGCTGGCATCACTTCTAAAATTCACTGACTTTGGTGATGGCTTTGCCTACTGTTATTCTTTTTTTAAAAAACGGTTTTATTTTTAGAGAGGGGAAGGAAAGGAGAGAGGGAGAGAAACGTAAATGTGTGGTTGCCTCTTGTGTGCCCCCAGCTGGCGATCCAGCCCACAACCCAGGCATGTGCATTGACTGGGAATCGAACTGCTGATCTTTGGCTTTCCAAGGCGACGTACAACCCCCGTGAGCCTCGCGCGTCAGGACTGTTAGTCATTTTGTAAAGCAAATTTATTTGAGAATTTCCTCTTGGGTGTTAGAAAGGTAGTCAGTGCATTTTTCTCTATTTCTTAAATTATCAATTTCACAATTTTATTTTCTTTGAGATGTGTTTATTTCCTTTTCAACACTTGCATTCAATAAAAGTTAATAACGTATTTGTAAATATAGTAAACACAGTTGTGAAAGTTGTGTTAAAATTTAGAAAGAACAAGCTGGAAACCCTAAGTTCTTTGAAAGCATATTTAAAATTTGAATAGGTTATTTTCAGAATTTTCAGTTCTCGCAACTATGGCATCCTTGACGTCAGGGACTTTTGATGACTTTTATAACTCCAATGCCTGTGACATAGTAGCTGCTCAGGTGACCACATATAACAAATGGGAGCAGCCCAGGGTGGGTGTGCTGGGGAGGGTGGCCGTCCACCCAGTACCTGTGGGAGGTCAGGTGGCCAGGCAACTACCTGGGGCTCCTCTTCTCAGGTTTAGGAACCTCGTTGAAAGTTCCTAAACTGAGCAAGTTTTCTTGTTTAGCTGTCTGGAACCCCAGCCCTGCCTGGGAGCTAATCCTTAAGAATTAAAAAAAAAACCCACCTACCTCTGTCAGATGTGCTTGGTGCCTTGAGCCCCAGCCTGTGAACCAAAGGGTCGCTGGTTCGATTCCCAGTCAGGGCACATGCCTGGGTTGCAGGCCAGGTCCCCAGTAGGGGGCACGTGAGAGGCAACCACACTGATGTTTCTCTCCTTCTCTTTCTGCCTCCCTTCCCCTCTCTTTAAAAATAAGTAAATAGAATCTTTTAAAAGAATTTTTTTAAAAAAATCCTGTTTCAAGGCCTCCCAGCTATGACTGACTTGCAGTTAGAAAGAGGGGAGGAGAGTTTTGCCAGGTCTGAGAACAGCCAAGCAGCTCACTCCTCTCTGGATGATCAAAGTTGGCAGCTTAGCGTTTTTATGTTGCTTGCTGTCTCGCCCCCTCCCCCACCTTCCTTCATACACACAGGTGGTCACAGAGAGAGGAAACAAACCCCAAATTCCAGCAAGACTGATAAATCCAACTTGCCCGTGTAAATGAGTACCTTTTGTGGGAAACCAGCACAAAGAACCAAAGTCATTGTCTTTAAGGAACTTACCGAGTTTATCTTCAAAGGTGGAACATTAACGGATATTAAATTTTATGGGGCTGACTACAGACAGAAGTGCCAAGGAGAGGACAGTGCCTGTGGGTTGGAGCCATTGACGTCTCTATAGCTCAGCTTGAAGTGTGACCTGGCCTGGTATGGAGGCCAAGCCGCTGGCAGTGGCAGGAGGGTGTGTCCTGGCGGGGTGGGGCGGGGTGCGTGGGTGGGATGGGTGGGTGTCCAGACGGAGGGGCCTCACGGGAGCCATACCCTATGCTTGGAACGGAAGTGGGCATCAGGGACGCCACTCTCCAAAGCCACACGAATAAGAGTGCCCACCCAGTCAGAAACGCCTCCTCTGGACCTCTGCGTTTGGCATTTTCTGTGGTAAGTACATTTGAAACAGCCTCCTGAAACTTTATACACATAAGTGGAGGAAGTTCATGCGTAGACCTAGTAAAGTTAGGAGTGCTGACCTTTCAGTGACCTTAGGATAAAATGAGTAAGATTCTGTTATAATGCGTTGTCTTAACGGCCTCTTCCTCAGCTCGTTAGCAGGGGTGGGGTTTCCTCCCTGTGGCCCCTGACACTGGGCTGAGGAGAGGGACCCCATTTATCAGTCACTTACGTGCTTCCTCGGTGGAGGACACTGGCCACCACACAGGGCCCCGCAGGGCTGCGGTGTGAGGAACCAGGGGTCTGGGAGCAGGCTTTGTAGGGAGGGCCTGTAGGAGGCTGGGACCGGCTTGCTTTCACAACTCTACCTCCCGGCAGGGCAGCAGGTAAGCAGGAACCGTGGGGGCAGGAGGGCTATTGACTGTCTTGGGCAGCAGAGAGGGGAGGGAAGCTTGTGGTTAGGCGGTTTTACCAGGTGCCAAGGCAGCACACTGTGCCGGGTCTTCGTTTTAGACCTTACACCACCCACAGGGCACTTGTATTTAGTGACAGTAAATGTAAGCATTAGTGAGTGCTAGTAAATTAACACTGGGTGTTTGAAAGTCAGGTTTGCGTATGGAGAGTGTGAATTTGGGAGGCTGTCCTTTGGGATCGGAATTGTAGATAAAGCTGTTGATCTCGGTATGGTCTCACAGATAACATTTCATTGATTCCAGAGTGTTCAGACCTCCAACATGGGAGATTTATGAACCAGGAACTCACGTCACTTCCTCACTGGCGCTTGCATGATGATGATGATGATTGAGAACAGAGTTCAGGACAGCAGTGTGGTTGTAGAGGAGGGGGGAGCATGTGTGGGAAGGGCACCCTTATCACAGCGAGGTGACCCTTGCTCGTTGGAAGGGGCGCACCCGTCCTCTACGCTGATGCGGTGGTTTCGCGTCTGCTAACGACCGCTTTATTTTTATTTTATTTATTTTTTAAAGATTTTATTTATTTATTTTTAGGGAGGGAAGGGAGAGGGAGAGAGAGAAACATCAATGTGCGGTTGCTGGGGGACATGGCCGGCAACCTAGGCATGTGCCCTGACTGGGAATCGAACCTGCAATGCCTGGTTCGCAGCCCGCGCTCAATCCACTGAGCTACCCCAGCCAGGGCATGACCACTTTATTTTTTAGGCTCATTTCTGTGTGATCCCATCCATCCATACTTATCCCCAAAATATATGTATTAAGATGTGTTTTGAGACTTCCCAATATCTGGGTGCCCAGGATAGAAAAGCTGCTGGCAGGCCAGTGAGGGAGAGCTCGGGGTGTCAGCATGGGCAGACCGGGCGTGCAGTGGGCCAGGCAAAGCATGGCTCACAAACAGTAATTCACTAGAGTGCAAACCCACTGTCCGGGTTGGTGGGGCTCCTGATTCACAGGGATCTCAGAGGCAGGCTGAAGTGGAGGCTGGGTGTTAGCATAGTTTGGCATGTAAAATGGGCAATAGCTTATTCACTTTAAAATCCTTAGTGACCTTATGGATCGTTTAACTTCTTTCTTACATGTGTCAGGTTATGGTGGATTTGCAGTGATGTCCCCAGCTAGAGGCAGGCCTGAGGGTCCACATCCCAGCTGAGGGGGCTTCTCCCAATGCGTGATCTTGCCTTCAGAGTGGCATTAGGAGGGCTGGGGGGATTTCATGTAGATGCATAATCTCATCCATGGTGCCTGTGACTGACACTTACAAAAACTCTGCCCTGGCTGGTGGGCAATGGGTTGAGTGCCAGCCTGAGAACCAAAGGGTTTCCTGTTCGATTCCCGGTCTGGGCACATGCATGGGTTGTGGGCTGCGTCCCCAGTAATGGGCACGTGAGAGGCCACCACACAGTGATGTTTCTCTCCCCTTCTCTCTCCTTCTCCCTCCCTTCTACTCTCTCTAGAAGTGAATAAATAAAATCTTAAAAAAGCTCAAGAAGTACCAGAAAATTGGGTGGTAGTTACAACCAATCATAAACCTTGTTGCTGAGTAATGTTTCTTCCTCCACTTTCTATGCTTTGTTTTCGTTCATTTGTCAACAGTTCATGAGTTAGCCATTGGGTCTTGTGGCTTGAGCCGTCTGGTTCCCGTGACCTTCATGCTCCCTGGCAAGGCCACCAGCAGCACGCCTGCAGCCTGGCACACACGTCTGTCAGGGCCACCACACTCTGCTGACGAAATTACGTGCAATCCACTTTCTCCCCACACCCCCCAGATAGGCTAAATAAGCAGTGAATCACCGTGTGCTTATATCCATGCAGCTTTCTAAGAAGAAAATGTGTGGGTGAGACACTTTGAGTTTCTTTATATAGATTATTCCAAAGGACACGTTTGTGAAATTAGTAGGTGTGTTTATAAGCTAGAAGTGTATATTTATGTCTCCTATTCATTGTGTAGACTGTTTTTTCTTTTCCTTTTTAAATAAATATTTATTTATTTTTATGTGAGAGGAGAGGAAGAGAAGGAAACATCAATGTGTGGTTGCCTCTCAGGCGCCCCCTACTGGGGATCTGGCCCGCAACCCAGGCATGTGTCCCAACTGGGAATCAAACTAGCCACCCTTTGCTTCGCAGGTTAGTCACTCAATTCACTGAGCCACACCAGCCAGGACTGTTTTTTTTTTTTTTTAAGATTTTATTTATTTATTTTTAGAGAGGGAAGGGAGGGAGAAAGAGAGAGAGAAACATCAATGTGTGGTTGCTGGGGGTCATAGCCTGCAACCCAGGCATGTGCCCTGACTGGGAATCGAACCTGTGATGCTTTGGTTCGAAGCCCGAGCTCAATCCACTGAGCTACGCCAGTCAGGGCAGGACTGTTTTTTTTCTTACAAGCAAAGATTTGTCACTGTGGACTGTCAGTTAAAACTGGAAACATTTTTAAAATATGAACCCAGAGTTTATAATAAAATCAATGTCAATGTGGTTCTGAGTTAGCCTTGACCTGTAATATCATATCTGTTTACTTAGTTGCATAGCATGATAATTGTGTATGTGTTTATTGTGAAGTGATTACCATAGTAATTGACACTCATGACCGCAATACACATTTTTTTCTTGTGGTGAGAACTCTGGAGATCTACTTAGCCACTGTCAAATATCCAGTACAGTATTCACTATGGTACCATGCTGTACACCACGTCCCCAGGACTGACTTACCTTGTAACTGGGAATTTGTACCTTCTGCCCCCTCCTCCCAGCCCCCACTACTGGTAACCACCACTTTGTCCTCTGGTCCTGTGAGTTTGGGTTGTAAGGACAGTTTTATGTCGCGATACCATCTTTTGCTGCAATCAGATTAAAGCTACATAGAAACACTAAATACATTGCTTTTCAATAGCAGTAACAAGGAAAGCACTACTGCTGTATGTGAAGAGAAATGAAGCCCAGTTTTAGATTGCACGGGCGCTGTCCTGAACACTCCCTGAAGATCTCCTTCTGTTTTGCCTCACATAGGTCTGCAGCCCGCCTCATCCTGCCTCCTGCACTGGCACGTCCCCGTCTCACTGTGACCGATGTGAGTCACAGGGACCTCTTGAGTCACGAACGAAATGAGCCAGGGGCGTGGAAAATATGACTTCTATATTGGTCTGGGCTTGGCCATGAGCTCCAGCATTTTCATTGGCGGGAGTTTCATTTTGAAAAAAAAAGGTCTTCTGCGACTTGCCAGGAAAGGCTCCATGCGAGCAGGTAGGTTGTGCCACGGCGATGGTGTGACGTCAGTGCGTGCGTGCTGATGTCGCCGGGGGCTTGGTGTGTGGGTACGGCCCCTTTTTGGTTCCTAGTGAGTGTGTTCAGAACTTCAAACCGCGAGGGCTGTAAACGTGGGCAGAAAATGCAACATCAGTTTTGTAATGGGAAGAACGGGAAGCGAGACGTTGCCAAATAAACTACCCACTCGGCCCTGTGGTTATTATCAACTGGGACCTGGGGCCTGTGCCGATTAGCGCCCAGCTGTTTACATTCTGATGATTCTACGGAGAAAGGAGGTCTGGGTGTGCAGAGAATCAGAACCTCATTCAGGACGAAGCTTTTTTGTCCATAATAGTGGAAGTTGGATTTTTACCTTAGGCATATTTTTCTTGGAAGAGAGGGCTTCCCCGGGGTGAAGAGCCCTAACTCCAGTGAACACCTGCAGTGGGGTGTAGGTTGTTTTCCCAGAGACTACTCACAGGTCAGGGGGCCCCAGGGGACGCCTGACGTGCTGGGCCCCCACTCTGACTTCATCTGTGGTACGACAGTGCCCAGCATTGCGTTGTGTCCCGCTCACGTTCTGCAGTTCAGCCTCTGCGTCAGTTCTAGACCTGGTTCCCACCTCCTAGGAAGACGTGCTTTGACACTGAAAAATGCCACCTCCCTATTGGCTGTGCCATCTGTGTGGCTGAACCTCATCACGCAGACAGCGAAGCTTAGCCTCTGTTGGGGTCTCGTGGGTGGAGGGAGCCCCTGGAACAAGTATATTCCTCCTCCTTGGCCATTCTGCGGCGGGTACTCTCCTTGCCCATGACGGTCGTGCTTGCCGGAGGCTCTCCTTGCATCACTTTCTCTTTTGGACGCTGCTTAAGGACCTACTGCTTGACTTGATTACTTTGGTTGGGGTGAAGGTCAAGTGAAAAAGCAGGAGGGCTTCCAGGCAGCTCCAGACCGTGAGCATGGCTCCGTCTATTTATGCCTGGTCAGTGTGGGCCTCTCTGTCCAAGGCCACGGCCTCGTAGGGGCTGACCCACCCCTGCAGGGCTTGTCAGCTCTCAGGCTAATTCCTTCAAGGTTGGACCACTTTTGATTGGTTCATTTTCTTTACTTATAAAAACTGACTTCACAAAAGACGGAAGGATAAGGGTTGATTTCATTCCTTCACTCAGTATGATGGTAAAACCTAAATGTTTTTAGCATTCCGTGACCCTCACATCCCCTTTTGTGATGTGATCATAAAAATACTACCTAAGAAATCCCTTTATACAGGAGAGAACCTGCAGTCAAAGCAGCAGCAAGCGGCAAATGAGATGTTAAAATCTGTCATTACTAATAGTCATCATAGATTTGTAGGGGCCTGATGACCTTTCCAAGAAGTGAACTGTGTTTTCCCCCACAGGGCAAGGCGGCCACGCGTACCTGAAGGAATGGCTGTGGTGGGCCGGACTGCTCTCGAGTACGTACGGAGAATATTTTCAGAAAACATTATAGTTGTGTACTGAGATGTTTGCAGATGCTATTACAGCTCCATGTTACCAGCAACTTTTAAAAGTGTAAATAAGTCTTTTTACTAATGAATAAAACTCAAAATATTTAACATTGGCCCTGGCTGGTGTGGCTTGGTGGATCAAGCGCTGGCCTGCGAAGCAAAGGGTCATCAGTTATTCCCAGTCAGGGCACATGCGGGCCAGGTCCCCAGTAGGGGGCGCTCAAGTGGGTACCACACATGGATGTTTCTCTCCCTCTCTTTCTCCCTCCCCTCTCTCTAAAAGTAAATAAAATATTTTAAAAATACAATTTAAAATGGAAGGCTGTACAAATCATTTAACAGTTTAATAGTTTCCGTAATTTGAATGGGAGGACTTTTTTACCTGTCCAATGAAAACTTGTCTGACGTGTGTCTGTGTTTTTACAACTCTGCTCCGTCTGACAAGGTGCTTTTGAAGGTGACAGGGCACAGGAAACACCCCGTTTTAACCCCCCACCTGCTGGGGGTTCCCAGCTGGGCAGCAGTGCCGTTGACAGGACTTTCCATAGAAAGGGACAGAGGAAAAGCCCCCTAAAACCCTGAGCCTTCAAAGTCTTCAGGGTTAAATCATGTAAATGTTCTTTCTAAGCCTGAAGGCAGCTGAAATAACAAAGCAACTGATTTGACTATTCATTCAACAAATACTCTTTTTTGTACACCTGGTGGGTGGTGTTCTAGGAGCTGGAGGTACACTAGTCAAAGAAACAGATCCTTACCCGAGGACAGTGAGCAAGATAATAAGTTACAGTGTGTTAGGGAGGGATAAGTGCTAACAGTGGTTAGGACTGAAGAGGGAAGGGATGTAAAATGAAGGATTGATAGCTTTACATTTTAGAGGCGGAGTCAGGGCAGGTCTCATACAGGAAGTGAGGGAGCTGTCTATATGGATATTCAGGGGAAGAGTGTTTTATTTATTTTTTTAAAAGATTTTCTCCATTTTTAGAGAGGGGAAAGGAAGGAGAAAGAGAGGAAAACATCAATGTGTGGTTGCCTCCCGTATGCCCACTACTGGGGACCTGGCCCACAGCCCAGGCATGTGCCCTGACTGGGAATTGAACTGGCGACCTCTTGGTTGGCAGGCTGGCACTGAGTCCACTGAGCCATACCAGCCGGAGCAGAAAGCATTTTAAACGGGAAGAAACAGTAAATGTGAAGGCTGGGGAGGTGGGACATGCCTGGGCTGTGCAGGGGTGTGGAAGCAGCCTCCAGGGTAGCCCCCGGAGGCTCAGCCCTGGTTTTCACATCCTTGTGTGACACCTTCTGGCATAGGTGAGTGCTGGCCCGGGTGACCAGAGTGTAGCAGGAGTGATGCTTTATGACTTTGGAGGCTGTTGTCAGAGGCATTGCAGTTTGGCCCTTCCTGAAAGGGCAGCTTAACTTGGAGTTGCCTGGCACAGTACTCAGGCAGCCTGAGGGGCAACTATAAACCTGCTTTAGCCCTAGCCTATAAGTATAAGAATCCTAAACAAACTAAGGAGCAAATTAGATTTATTCTAGGGATGCAAAATTGGCCTAAATTTGGAAAACCAGTCACTGTAGTTTATCATGTTAACAAATAGAAGAGAAAAATTCTCTAATTTCAGTAGGATTCAGGAACTATTCATGACTAAAAGGAAAGTATCTAAAATAACTAATTTAAGTGAATATTTTTAAAAGTATTTATTTATTTTTAGACAGAAGGGAAGGGAGGGAGAAAGACAGGGAGAGAAACATCAATTTGTGGTCGCCTCTCGCTCGCCCCTTACTGGGGACCTGACCCACAACCCCAGGTATGTGCCCTGACTGGGAATCGAACTGGCGACTCTTTGCTTTGCAGTCCAGCACACACTCCACTGAGCCACACCAGCCAGGGCTGGAAAATATTTTTAAATTTCACAATAAAATTAAGAACTACTTTTGATCAGGAGTTTAAGAGAATGGAAAGACAAATCACAGACTATGTAAAAATAATAATTACAAGGTTTTAACCTGCAGAAAATTCACGTTCAAAATAAAATCACCTCAGTAAGAGAAAACAAGTAGCCTAATAAACAAATAGGGGGAAACTTTAGCAGCCGCTTCACAGAAAGATTTCACTTGGCCAGTGAACAACGGAAAAGGGGCAACGCAAGTCAAAAGCACAGTGAAATAGTCTCACTCCCCAAGAACCGATAGCAGACTTAACTCCGAGCACGGCACGCATTGCAGAGAGTGTGGCAAGGTACTCACACACTGCTGAGTGAAATTTGACATGAGCATTCTAGAAAACGCAGCAGCCAGCACTGATCTTTTATCTAAGAGACCACATGTCTTTCCTGTGTAAGATTCCCCAGTGGCTTTTCCACTCAGAGGATGTCCCTCATGGGGCTCACCGAGGTGTCCAGACCTCTGACCCCCTTGCCACACTCTGTGTCCCGAGCTCTACCACACACCCTGGCTCGCTCATTGTTTGGGCACGCCAGACGGTGTCCTGAGTTGAGGCTTGGTGCTCCCTGTTCTCCCTGTTTGGGATGCTCCCTGCCGCCAGGAAGATGCAGGGTCACCCCCCATTTCATGTCAGAGCTGTGAGGCTTCCCGTTGTTGGCCTATGTGGGCGCCACAACCCTGCTTGTGGTATGCCATTCCTCACCCTCACGTCATCTTTCTACATAACACATTTGACCCCTCGCCAGGGGTTTTGTCTGTTCCTCTCACTAAAATGTAGCTTTGTTTTGTCACTAAAACAGTCATGTCTTTGTTTTGCTTCCTACTGTGTTTATTCATCCTAGAATAACATCTGGCGCTTAGTAGGTACCCAGGGATGTGTAAAAGTTTTTTTTTTTTTTTTTTTTTTTTAATTAAAAAAGAGCCCTGGCTGTTGTGGCTCCGTGGATTGAACACTGGCCTACGAACCAGAGGGTTGCCAGTTCGATTCCCGGTCAGGGCACATCCCTGGTTTGTGGCCAGGTCCCCAGCTGGGGGCACACGAGAGGCAACCACACACTGATGCTTCTCTCCCTCTCTTTCTCCCTCCCTTTCCTTCTCTAAAAATAAATAAGTAAAGTCTTTCAAAACAGAAAAAGTCAGTGAAAAGGACATGACAAATATTTTCACACCAGTTTTAGCAGCTTTTAATTGATTTGTGTCTTTTGTCATAGGGTATAAATATGTGTTAAAATTGTTCACTTCAAAAACTCAGTTCAAACAGATTTGTATTGCCTCTGATTGTTTTGGACTCTGTTCTTATGTTGAGAATTTGTGAACAGATGGGAGAAAATATGGAAATTACCAGACACAGTTGAAGGAGTATATAGAAATACCGCTGTAAGTAGAATGCAGGTGTTTCCATTTTGAGTGAATATGTTTCTATCTGAGACTTTCCTTTTGTCATCCCTCCCAGTGGGAGCCGGTGAGGTGGCCAACTTTGCTGCATACGCCTTCGCGCCTGCCACCCTGGTGACTCCGCTGGGTGCCCTCAGTGTCCTCGTAAGGTAAGGGCTTGGGGCTTCGTGCTCACGATATCAGACAGCGTCTCAGACTGGAAGTGGTTGGGGCCAGCTAATTACACATGCTCGGCATAATTCACATTTAAACAGCCTCGGGAGTGTTTTTAATGCTGTGTCGTAATTTGCTTTTAAAAGCTTATCTTCTGTGCACAGACCAGCTGGCAGTTTATGAGAGAAAATGCTTTTGTGCTTTATCTTGTTTGTATTCAGAGCCAGCACTAGTTTTACTTTCATTTCAGTTTTTTAAAACTCCAAGTGGCACTTGTCACAGTATTTATCCCATGACACGTGCACCTGCTGGGGGTGGTTGGTGATGGATAGGTTTGTACCTGTTCTGCTACCATTCTACCTATGCTACCTATTCTGCTATCTATTCTACCTGTTCTACTACCTATTCCACCTATTTCTACCACCAAAAATCAGTGACCGAGGCAGGTCAGGTGCCTCTGAAGACCAGCCTGGGGTGCTTGTTTGCAGGGAGCCATCCATGACTTGTCGAATTTCTGTTACTTTAATGATTCTCTAAGATGCTAAGCCCATATCAAAAGCTGGATTTTGGTTTCTGTCCGCAAAGTAGTTAATTGGTAGGTATTTTTATCTTTTTTTTAAATTGTGTGTGTATGACCCCCAAATACTTGGAATTTATTTATAAAAAACTGTGTATTCTCACATGTTTCAACTTCAGTCACCTTCAGAGTACTCTCCATTTGATGTGATACACCTGTTGAGAGGTTTTTTCCACTGATCAAAACAGTTTTTGAACTCACCAGTTTTGATGCCTTTAAATGCTTCTGCCATTTTTTTTTTTTGTTTCTCCTCTTCCACATCCGCAGAACATTTTTCCTGAGGCATTTTTTCATCTGGAGAAACAAAAAAAACCCGCTTGGGCTGAGACAGAGTGGATAGGGAGGATGGAGCCCAGGGGTCATGCCGTTTTTGGTCAAAAACTGCTGAACACTCAGCGTGGTGTGGGCAGGTGTGCTCATAATCACCCATCACGAAATGGGCAAATGCTCAGAAAGTCTTAAAAAAAAACTCACTGAAGCCAAATGCAACCTCTCACAACAACACCAGCTGGTGCACTTATACAGATGGGTTCCTGGAACACTCACCTAGTGGGGGAATCCTAGACTACAAGGGGCCTGCCCTCCAGAAGATAATTTCGGGTTGTGTTTTTTTTTTCAGTCCCCCCTTTTATATATAAACCTTACATGTAAATAACATTATTTTTTAAGATAGTATATATTATATATAAAGATATCTTACGGTATATATCTTTTTTTTTAAGATTTTATTTATTTATTTATTTTTAGAGAGGGAAGTGAGGGGGAGAGAGAGAGAGAGAGAAACATCAGTGTGCAGTTGCTGGGGGACATGGCCTGCAACCCAGGCATGTGCCCTGACTGGGAATTGAACCTGCGATGCCTGGTTCACAGCCCATGCTCAATCCACTGAGCTACACCAGCCAGGGCACGGTATATATCTTTTATCCTAATCTTTCTGTATATTATACTAGTACATTTATAGATTTATACTGTATTTTGTAATATTTGGATAAAACTAGTTATAAAGCATTGAAACTTGATCATTAATAGGCAAATTATATAGAATTAAATGAACACGTAGGGACACGTCAACCAATGAAGATAAATTGAAGTGGAGCAAATTTGAAACATTGGTTTGCATAGATTCTTGATTAGGACGCAGATTTGTCTGTAGCTCCATTTATTGTAAATTTCATGCTGATTTCCCACAGTAGAAGGATGGTAAACTACCGTTTTAGTGTGCAGAAAGCAGGTGATTCCTAGAAGCTTTCATTTTGTGATCAAAGGTATTTTCTGTCCCTTGGCTGAAAGCCGGAATCTTTATAAGCCCCCATTGTTTTACTTCAAGTTCAATTATTTAATGTCCGAATTGTGTTGATATTTAGAAATGAGAAAAGTAGCTGAAATAGTTTAATCTTATCCACCTTCTCTCTCCCGTTTTAGTGCCATTCTTTCTTCATACTTTCTCAATGAGAGGCTTAACCTTCATGGGAAAATCGGATGCCTGCTAAGTATTCTGGGATCCACGGTCATGGTCATCCACGCCCCGAAGGAAGAGGAGATTGAGACGCTCGATGAAATGTCTCACAAGCTCGGGGACCCGGGTGAGGGAAAGGAAGGCTGTAGGAGGCTCACTGTAGTGTTGCTTTTCAGCTTAGTGGGTTTTTAGTTTGTCTAAATGATTTTATTTATTTAATTTTAGAGAGGGGAAGGGAGGGAGGGAGAGAGAGAGAGAAACATCACTGTGTGGTTGCCTCTTGTGCGCCTCCCACTGGGGACCTATCCCAAACCCCAGGCATGTGCCCTGACTGGGAATGGAACCAGTGACCCTTTGGTTCTCTGGCCAGTGCTCAATCCACTGAGCCACACCAGTCAGGACTCTTTATTGTGTGTGTGTGTGAATTTGTCATGTGACTTTGGGAGCCTTTAGGATGTCCTGTTTGCCCTCACTGTCTGAAATTCCTCACTCAGTGCCTGGATGTGGGTCAGTTTTATTCTCTGTGCTGGGTTCTGGTTTGTTTTTTTAACGCTACTTGAAGAAGGGGGAGAGAAAGGGAGATAAACGCTGATTGGTAGCCTCCGATGCGTCCCGCCAGGGACTGACCCTGCAGCGTGCACACGTGCCCGACCAGGAATCAGACCCACAGGCGCTCGGTGTGTAGGATGTGCTGGGTTCTCGATGGATTCTCTTATTTTCATTTTTTTGTAGCACACAAAACAATACTTACTTTGCAAGAACCATACCAACAAAAAGATCAACATTGCTTATGAGTGAGGGGAAAGGGAGCAGGCTCTGGTGCTGAAAAGGAATACATAACTAGGTAACTGTATTAAAGGGAAAATTCAAAAGAGACCTTGATAAAATAGTAGGAAGAGGAGAACAGGAAGCATCCTAGCAGGGCAGGGGGCGGGCGTGTGTGAGCCTGTGGGGTAGAGGAAGGTCCGCTTGGAGCGAAGTGGGAAGTCAGGCTGGTGAGAGGACTGGGTACGATTTTGAGGGCCTGGAGAGCCCAGTGAGGAACTGAACGAGGCTACAGGAGGTCAGAGCACCCTGAGAGGGCTGAGTGGGGGAGAATGGAGGGAAGTGCCGACGGAAGGCGGATGGGGCCTGGGGCCTGGGGTGGAGGTGGGCACTGACAGACAAGGTCAAGTCAAACTTCCCCATCAGGGCGGAGGTGGACGCCCTGGGGAAGTTTGCGTGCAGGATGCTGTCCGTCTGGACAAGGCTGGTGCTGGAGTTGGAGGCTGGAAGAGATGTTGGGATAGGGTCCTGGCTGCCTGTGGGCACTGACAGACAAGGTCAAGTGCGAGTTCTCTGTCCTCTGAAAAGAGGAAGTTAGGGCAGAAAGTCAAGTGGAGGAGTAACTGAGTTCTCATGCTGGCAGCCCAGTTTCCCAGTAAATGAGTCACCCGTCTTGATCAAGCACCATAAGCATCTCATAGGCATGCCACGGCAGAGGTGGCAGAAACCTTTGCTTTCCAGGTGACAGGTGAGAGGACCAGAGAAGTTTCAGTTAATTGTCCCAAGTCACCAAAGTAACTGGAGAAGGGCCGGGCTGGGGCCAGGCCTCTTCACTTCCAACCTGGTGAACTTGCCTGAACCGGCTTGGGCGTGTGGGGCTTGAAAATCAAGGCCACGCATTTGGCTCTCAGGTGACGTGGCCATCAGCTGTCAGCTTTCACAGCAGGACTTACCTGTCCCATGTCCCGCCCCTGCCCGCGCAGTTTCCTGTGCCCTAAATGTGTAAAAAATGTACTCCATTTAGAGCAAGTGTGACTTGAAATTCCCGTTCTTGTTGAGCTCAAGGTCACCTTGTGGTTCTCTCCACTGGGTTCTGTGGGATTCTGTCCTGGGTGAGAACCCTCCCGTGGGGGACAGGAGATGCTATTTCTGGAACAGATGGCTGTGCATCAGCCTAATGCCATTTTCTTTGCTATAATTATTGGGATGCCTGAGGTGCTTCCATAAAAATGTTAGTGGTGAGCTCTGGCTGGTGTGGCTCAGTGGATTGAGCACCAGACTGCAAACCAAAGGCTCGCTGGTTCGATTCCTAGTCAGGGCGCATGCCTGGTTTGTGGGATGGGTAAGGGGTGTGTGAGAGGCAACCACACATTGATGTTTTTCTTCCTCTCTCTAAAAATAAAGACTTTTTAAAAAAGATTTATTTATTTATTTTTAGAGAGGGAAGGGAGGGAGAAAGAAAAACATCAATGTGTGGTTTGCTGGGGGCCGTGACCTGCAACCCAGGCATGTGCCCTGACTGGGAATCGAACCTGCAATGCTTTGGTTCGCAACCCGTGCTCAATCCACTGAGCTATGCCAGCCAGGGCTAAATAAAGTCTTTTTAAGAAAAATGTTAGTGGTGTGAGTTTGCGAATAGAAGCCTATTTTACTTTTCCAGTGTGTGTGTCTGACCGAAGTTTGGTGAGTGCGCTGTGGCTGGGGCAGCAGAAGCAGCTGATACTTATTTTAGAGCTGCACCGTCCCTCCTTCCTATCAAGTTAACATCTTGTTTCAGATTCCCGGTTTTCTTTAAGTGTGTAAACATTTGACTAATGAGAGCCCGTCTTCACCTCCTCCAGGTTTCATGGTCTTCGCGACACTCGTGGTCATCGTGTCCTTGATCCTCATCTTCGTGGTGGGACCCCGCCACGGACAGACGAACATCCTGGTGTACATCACCATCTGCTCCGTGATCGGGGCGTTCTCGGTGTCCTGCGTGAAGGGCCTGGGCATCGCCATCAAGGAGCTGGCGGCGGGCAGGCCCGTGCTGCGGCACCCGCTGGCCTGGGCCCTGCTGCTCAGCCTCATCGTGTGCGTGAGCACGCAGATTAACTACCTGAACCGGGCGCTGGACATCTTCAACACGTCCCTCGTGACGCCCATCTACTACGTCTTCTTCACCACGTCGGTCCTGACCTGCTCGGCCATCCTGTTCAAGGAGTGGCAGGACATGCCCGCGGACGACGTCATCGGCACGCTGAGCGGCTTCTGCACCATCATCGTGGGCATCTTCCTGCTGCACGCCTTCAAGGACGTCAGCTTCAGCCTGGCCAGCCTCCCCGTGTCTTTTCGCAGAGACGAGAAAGCCGTGAACGGCAGCCTCGCGACTATGTACGAGGTCCTGAACAGCACCGAGGAGGGTGTGACCTGCGGGCTGGAGCAGCACCCGGGGGACAGCGTCTCCCGGAGGAACGGGAGCCTGACAGCTTTCTGAGAGCGATGTGATCAGAAGGTCCATCTGTCACTGTCATACAATGAATTTGAGTGTCAGGATGTGTCTGGGAAAGGGTTCTTCTCAAATCATGTTCTCTAGAGACAATCTTTTTTAAGGTTTCACTAATTTGGACCAAGGAATTACTTTTCTTATATTTAAATGATGGTAGCTCACTAAAATGACCTCAATCCCCGGCTGATTCTTATAAACGTTGTATTGTAGCAGTATTTAAAATCTTTTTTTCACTCAACTCTGAATGCACTAATGACAGTTCTGAGTCTATAAAAACGCTTCTCCGGTGGTGATGAGTCTGCAGTGTACACTCGTGGCCTCCATTCGCATCCCCACTTTAAGGCTTTTTGATTGAAAAAAAGAACAAATGATCTCAGTGTATTATTCTGTGATTTAGCTGACCTACAAAAATGACTCCCGTCTGATGAGTTATTTTCACGCGTGAGAGGAGAGACTAAGTAGGGCGACTGGTTGACAAAACAGAGGGGGAGAAGCCACCATGCAGAATGCTTTGCGGTGTGACTGGGCTGCGCACATCACACGCCTGTCCCAGGTGGCCTCAACGCCAGTGCGTCCGGCGGCTGGTGGGCCTGTTCGACCTTCAGTGATTCATCCCTGGAGCCCGGAACCTCAATCCCATTTTTACAGCAGGCCTCGTGCTGGGCAGTGTGTTTTCATGAGTTACGCTGTCATTTAGGTCTTCTAACAACTCTGGGAAAGGAAGGTAATTTTAAAAATTTAGCTTATGTTACAAATAAAGAGACATATGGAAACAAAAGCTCTTTCTAAGTCTGAATGCTTAGAACTTGTCTGTCAAGTCGGGTTTCTTTCCAAGTATTTTAAGAGCTCATTTAGAAGTATCAGTGAAAAGTGTTTGTTTATGGAAAATTTTAACCGTGTGTAGAAAAGGTAGAACAGAATAGTGAACTCTGTCCAGTTTCAGACCTGTGATCATAGCGATTCACTGGCTATTAAAAAGCTGACAGTTGATATCCTTGGGGCGGGGTGGGGTGGGGAGTTCTCAGGCAGTTTCCATTGTGCTGGTCCCACACAAGGTCACACAGCTGGGCTTCCCTGTGTGACCACTTGCGCCCACACAGCTACCCGCCAGTGTTACCAGGGAGGAGCTGAGAGGCTCCAAGTTTTATGAAATCCCTTCTCCTACCCAGTTTTATTAGACACCCTCTAGGGAGCCTTTTTAGACCTTTCCCCGGACGGCCTCCCCATGTGATTCTGTGCCGCAGATGTGCTGAATGCTTCTTGATGACATGTACCTGCAGCTGAGCTTCGTACCTAATAGAGCAAGAGCCAGTATCACCCCACCCCTGAGGTGCGGTACTGCCCCCTAGAATGCAGATCTTAATAATAAATTCTTCACTATTTAATAGTTAGAGCACTTGTCTTTTATATGAGTGCTTAGAACATTTCATTTACTTTATTTTTTTTTTTGTTTTTTCGTTGTGTTTTTTCCATTACCATTTGCCCCCCTCTCAACCCTGTGGTTTATAATTCTTATAAAACTCAGTAATATGAATAGTTTAACTTTAGTCATTACAGTAATCATATTCTGTACTTTCAGCGTGGGGGAGAACAGATACTACCTCACTCAGAATGCTGGTCCCAGAGTTAGTTCTCATTAAGAAAACAGGGACTTCCGGCCAAGACGGAGGCATAGGTAAACACACTGTGCCTCCTCGCACAACCAAAATAAGGTCAGCAACAATTTAGAAACAACATAACAACCAGATCTGACAGAAAATTGAACTGTATGGAAGTGGGACAACCAAGGAGTTAAAAGAGACAAGTTCATCCAGACCGGTAGGAGGGGCGGAGTTGGGCAGCGGGGCGGAGAAGGGTCACAGCACAAAAAGCAGTGGGACTGGGCGTGTAAGGCACCCCGGGTGTGCAAGACCGCAGTGGGCAGACCTGGGTGCGCAGGTGGTGGCTGGCAGACCACGGGCGTGGGTTGGCAGTGGGCAGACCCAGAGAGGCGGTGATTGTGAAGCAAGGCACTGCATGCAAGGCGGCTGGCTATCCAGGAGATCCCACATTCCCACGCAGATAATCCAGGCAAAACTGGGGAGTGAGACTGTACAACCCAGGGTCCCAGCACTAGGAAATAAAGCCTCAAACACCAATTGAAAACGTGTGGGGGCTGAGGTGCCAGAAGAGACTCCCAGCCTCACAGGAGAGTGTGTTGGAGAGACCCACAGGGTCCTAGAATGTACACAAACCCACCCACCCAGGAATCAGCACCAGAAGGGCCCCATTTGCTTGGGGGAAATGGCAGAAGGGACTGAAATCCCTCAGAGAACAGAGCAAGCACCATTGTTCCCTTTCTGACCCCACCCCCAGACACAGTGTTATAACCCAGCAACTGGGTTGCCCTGCCCCATGAACACCTAAGGCTCCGACCCTCATATGCAACAGTCTTGACCAGACCCCCCCCCAAAAAAAAGGTCTGAACGGAAGAACAGATCAAAGCTCTACAGCAAATAAACTAAGCGACCAAGAGATAGCCAACCTATCAGATGCACAGTTCAAAGCACTGGTGATCAGGATGCTCACAGAATTGGTTGAATTGGGTCGCAAATTAAATGAACGAACAAATGAAGGCTATGATAAGAGAAATGAAGGAAAATGCACAGAGAACCAATAGTGATGGGAAGGAAACAAATTCAAATCAATGGAGTGGACCACAAGGAAGAAAGAAAAACAGAAAAGAATGGAGAAATAAGAATTCAAAAAAAATGAGAGGCTTAGGAACTTCCAGGACATCTTTAAATGTTCCAACAGCCGAATTATAGGGGTACCAGAAGGGGAAGAGGAAGAGCAACAAGTGGAAAAGTTATTTGAACAGCCCTGGCTGGCATAGCTCAGTGGATTGAGCGCGGGCTGCGAACCAAAGCATCACAGGTTCGATTCCCCAGCCAGGGCACATGCCTGGGTTGCAGGCCACGGCCCCCAGCAACTGCACACTGATGTTTCTCTCTCTCTTTCTCCCTCCCTCCCCTCTCTAAAAAATAAATAATGTTCTAAAAAAAACATTATTTGAACAAATAATAAAGGAGAACTCCCCCAATCTGGCAAAGGAAATAGACTTCCAGGGAGTCCAGGAAGCTCAGAGTCCCAAAGAACTTGGACCCAAGGAGGAACACATCAAGGCACATCATAATTACATTAGCCAAGATTAAAATGGAGAGAATCCTAGAAGCAGCAAGAGATAAGGGGACAGTAACCTACAAAGGAGTTCCCTCAGACTGTCAGCTGATTTCTCAAAAGAGACCTTATAGGCAAGAAGGAGCTGGAAAGAAGTATTCCAAGTCATGAAAGGCAAGGACCTCCATCCAAGATTGTTCTATCCAAAAAAGCTTTCATTTAGAATGGAAGGGCAGATAAAGTGCTTCTCAGATAAGGTTAAGTAAAAGGAGTTCATCATCACCAAGCCCTTATTTTATGAAATGTTAAAGGAACTTATCTAAGAAAATTAAAAAAAAAAAAAGTATAGTAAAATGACAGCAAACTCACAATTATTAACAACCACATCTAAAACAAAAACAAAAGCAACTAAGCAATCAACTAGAACAGGAACAGAACCACAGGAATAGAGATCACATGGAGGGTTAGCAACAGGGGAGCGGGAGGGGGATAGAGGGGGAAAAGGTACGGAGAATAAGTAGCATAGACAGTAGGTAGAAAATAGATGGGGGAGGGCAAGAATAGTGTGGGAAATGTAGAAGCTAAAGAACTTATGACCCATGGACATGAACTAAAGGGGGGAATGTGGGTGGGACAGGGTGTGCAGGGTGGAGGGGAGTGAAGGGGGAAAATGGGACAATTGTAATAGCATAATCAATAAAATATTAAAAAAAAGACAATGTTAACAATGAACACTTTCACCATATTTCACTCATTTTTCTTTTTATATGTGCATTAGTATATCATTTCACATGTCTAAGTAAGTCTAAAAATGTTTCCAATAAAATTTTTAAAAGCCTAAAATAAAGAAAAAGAAAAGAAAAAAAGAAAACAATAGCTTGCCCAGGTTGATGTGGCTCAGTGGATTGACTGCCAGCCTGCAAACTGAAAGGTCACAGGTTCGATTCCAGTCAGGGTACACGCCTGGGTTGTGGACCAGGTCCCCAGTTGTGGCTGTGTGCAAGATGACTGGATTCTATCCCTCCCTTCCCCTTTCTCTAAAAATGAATAAATACAATTAAAAAAAAAACAGTTTTAGGTGACTTGGTGAAAAATAGTTTTATTTCCCTTCATCTAAGGTCAACCAGCACAGTGGGAGAGTACACATCATTTTTTTTTAAGATTTTACTTATTTCTAGAGAGCAGAAGGGAAGGAGAAAGAGGGAAAGAAATATCAATGTGTGGTTGCCTCTTGTATGCCCCTTACTGGGGACCTGGCCTGCAACCCAAGCACGTGCCCTGACTGGGAATCGAGCCGGTGACCCTTTGGTTCACAGGCCTAGGGTACATCCACTGAGCTACACCGGCCAGGGCTCCACACCATTTTCGGTAGTACATATGATGCTCCTGGATGTGAGTGCTTCGCCAGGGCTGCAGGGGCAGAGATCAAGACCGGTGCCCAGTCTGTAGCAGTGGCAAAAGGGCAGACAGTCACTACCTGCCCACGCCAGGGCACAGGGGGGCACCATACATGAATGACCACAAATAGGTTTCATTAGTTTTATTTCTGTAAGCTTTAAATCGTCCCTCACAAATTAGATTTTATTACAATTGGATTTAGTAGAAACAAGAATATCAAGGTCACTATTTTCTGAAACATCTGACAAAAAAGGGAAGGGAACAATGACTGAGAATGCATAAAAGACCGTTAGAGAAATCCCTAAACAAAAGCTAAATAATCATTCACTTTCATTCTAATCGGTAATGGGTTTTATTACAATTCGCTGGTATTAAGTTTCTTGCTTCAGGTCATAAATCTCTCCCTAAGTATCACTGATCCTTCGCTAAGGGATAAAGGGGTGAACTCAGCAGCACTGGATGATATTCCATAGAAAAACGGAGAATAACTTTGTGCGAGGGTGACGATGACGACAATCAGCAGCCGAAAGTCGCCGACTTCCTAATTACCAAAAGCATATACAATTTTAGTCTAGAAAAATAAGTCAATTTTATAAAATTAACCTTTCAGGTCAAAAAGCACCCCCTTGAACAGGTACAAAGATACTGACAAACAGTCCCTAAATGTCTCACTTTTCAATGAAAAACATGCCCTATAGTTACTGAATGCGGTCAGGACTGGGACTCTTCAGAAGCAGGTGACGCGCGCGTTCAGCTGCTGGCCAGGGACTGGTGGATGGGCGGCTGGAAGCAGCGGACGTGCTCCACGGGCGTGCTCTCCCCATCACCCGACTTCAGGTACTTGTCCAAGATGGCGATGATCTCGTCGTTCAGAATCTGGAATTTGCGAATTCTCTCCACCATCTTCTTCAAAGGCTACAACAGATAAAATGAGCTGTTTCTCTCTTAAAACATACGCTGACTCACACCCTGACTGGTGTGGCTCAGTGGGTTGTGCATCATGCCACAAACCAAAAGGTCACAGGTTCGATTCCCAGTCAGGGCACATGCCTGGGTTGAGGGTTTGGTCTCTGGTTAGGGGCATGCAGAGGCAACCACACACAGGTTTCTGTCCCTCTCTTTCTCCCTCCCTACTCTCTCTCTAAAAATAAGTTTAAAGTCTTTAAAAAAAAAACACAAAACCTCATAGGTAAAGTTAAAGGTGTTCATTATCACCAAGCCCTTATTATGTGAAATGTTAAAGGGACTTATCTAAGAAAAAGGTAAAAAATTATGTACAGTAAAATGACGACTCACAATTATTAACAACCACACCTAAACAAAAACAAAAACAAACTAAGCAAACAACTAGAACAGGAACAGAATCACACAAATGGACATCACATGGAGTGTTATCAGTGGGGGAGGGGGAGAGAGGGGGGAAAAGGTACAGGGAACAAGTAGCATAGATGTAAGTAGAAAATAGATAGGGGAGGGCAAGAATAGTATGGGAAATGTAGAAGCCAAAGAACTTATATGTATGACCCATGGACATGAACTAAAAAGGGGGTGGGAGGGGGTGTGCAGGGTGGAGGGGAATAAAGGGGAGGAAATGGGACAACTGTAATAGCATAATCCATAAAATATATTTAAAATAAAAGAAAAAATTCAGCGGAAAAGAAAATAGTTACCACCAAGATTTGAAGAACGAAATTGAAGGGCTTTTTAACCCTTCAGTTTTATTCATTTATTTATTAAGATTTTATTCATTTATTTTTAGAGAGATGGGAAGGGAGAGAGAGAGGAAGAGAAACATCAGTGGGTGGTTGCCTCTTGCATGCCCTCTACTGGGGATCTGGCCCACAACCCAGGCATGTGCCTTGAACTGGGAATCGAACCGGCAACGCTTTGGTTCAACCCACTCAACCCACTCAAACCACTGAGCTACACCAGCCAGGGAACCACACCAGCCAGGGAACCACACTGAACTTTCAAATGTAAACTAATGATTTTCAAAAGTCAAAACAGCAGATTAGATGGCACTGAAGTGAATTAGTTAAGAAAGTGGGAAGCAGGATGGCCCCCGAAAGATGTCCTCGCCCCAAATCCCTGGAACTTGAACACGTTACCTCCCAAGGCAAAGGGACTTTGTCAATATAGCTGAGGCTAGACTTTCAAAGAGGGAGCGTGCCCAGGAGTGTATGGTGGACACGCTCTCATCCTGACCACAGAGCCCACCCTAGCTGGGGGTGGGGCATTGGAAGACTTGACAGACACACCAGGGCCTTGACCTGCGGTGGCCAGAGCGGCCACGTGCAAAGCATGAGAAGGGGTGTGGGCCAAAGAGCCAGCAAGGAAACAGGGCCCCCAGTCCTCCAGCATAGAGGACTGTATCCAGCCAACCACCTGCAAAAGCCTGGAGGACATCCCTCCCTGTGGCTGCAGAAGGGAGCACAAGCCCAGGAACTCACTGACTTGGTCCCTGTGAGACCGAGCAGAGGCCCCAGCTTAGCCCTGCTGTGCCCAGACTTCTGGGAGATAGTAGACGGGTGTTGTTTTAAACCACTAAGTCCGCGGCAATGCGTTCACAGCAGCCACAGAAACTAAGATGATAGGGGAAAGAAAGGTCTGGAGGCCAAAATATCAGGGTGCAATGTACATCCAGGGGAGGTCCCAAAAGGGCAGAATAGAGAGAATGGAAGAAAAACTAAACTGTTTGAACAGATAATGGCCGAGTATCTTCCAGAATTACAAAGGATCCATAAAATGCCCTGAATGGGTACCTCAGTTGGTCAGTGTGGTCCCGATACACCACGGTTGTAGGTTCGATCCCCAGTCAGGGCACATAGAAGAATCAACTAATGAGTGCATGAATCAGTGGAACAAAAAAAAATCAATGTTTCTCTCTAAAATCAATTTTAAAACATAATTCATAAGATGACGAAGACAAAAATATCTAAAGAGCAGTCAGAAATCACACTTGGACTACCACAAAGGCCTGGACACTGGAAGAGAAGGCCAATGATCTGAAAATGTGGATTCTATGAAGTTCCAAAATAGAACTAGAGAATCAAGTAGCTTGCACTAGACCTAAGTAACTGGAAAGGAAAATAGAACGGAACACTTAGTATTTTAACTGCCGGACTGCTTTACTTACCAATATTTATATTCATTTTGAGAATGAAAAGAAAGCTTCACATTATGCACTTAAACAATTATCCAAGCCCTGGCTGGTGTGGCTCAGTAGATTGAGAGCTGGCCTGTGAACCTAAGGGTCGCCGGTTCGATTCCCAGTCAGGGCATATGCCTGGGTTTTGGGCCAGGTCCCCTGTAGGGGGCGCACCTCTTTCTCCCTCCTTACCTACCTTCTCTCTAAAAATAAAGAAATAAAATCTTTAAAAAAAATTCCCCGAGAAATAAGCTGTAATACATATAATACAAAGCATGCTTTTCTTGAAGGTATTTGTCTATGACTCAGCTCTTCCACATACCACATTTTTGATAATCTCATCTTTGCCGTCGTGTTTCTGAACTTTGAGAAGGTGGTAGCAGAAATCCAGCACGGCAAACCGCCGCTGCTGCCCAAGCAGGACGATGATCATGCAGCCAGCCCAGTGCAGCCCGTCGCCGAAGCATTGCCTGCGGACAAGAAAGCCAGGGCAGAGCGCGCGGTCAGGGGACGTCCCTTCGTTGGTCAGCCTCCAGACGTCAGGGACCACACCAGCTGCCAGGAACGGGCCATGAGGGACCACCGGGCAGCTGGGATGTGTCCGTTTTTGGTGAGCCCCTTTTGGGTTCCTGTTGCACCCCGTTTCCTATTCTTAGATCACGGGCCCTCCACAAAGGAGTTTGTGAGGCTGTGGACCCAGCTGGAGAAACGCACACCGACGGGTCCGTTTGTGGGGGTGATGCTGGGAAGCTGAGCCCCATGTCCCGTCCGGTGCGTCTAGTAAGAGCCTGCACATTCTGGTGAGTAGCTCTAGTTCTAGTTCTAGTAAGTTCTAGCAAGAACCTGCACATTCCAGGAAGCAGCTTTACTTTTAGTTCTAATAAGTTCTAGCAAGAACCTGCATGTGCTAATAAGTAGCTTTAGTTCTAGTTCTAGCAAGTTCTAGCAAGACGCTGCACGTGAAGTAGCTGGAAAACAGCTCAGGGAACGTCCAGGCGGTTCTCAGCAGAGCTCAGCCTCGTGTGTTAACCCCATGCCAGCGCCCGCTTCCCCGCCCCCCCTCCCCCGCACGCACTTACTCGACTGTGAACTCGTGGGTCCCCACGGGGATGCAGTACACGAACTGCATGGCGCTCCACAGCCGGTGGAACTCGACGCACTCGTCCACGTGCATGACGCCGTTGCTGGGCAGAGGCCCGCGCCAGATGGGGTCGTCCAGGAAGGTCCGGACCCGCGTCAGGATGACCTCGAACATGGACAGGCCGCAGCAGAGGCGCTCCTTGGTCAGCAGGTCGCCCTCTCTCGCTATGGCGATTTGCTGCAGGGAGGTCAGCATGTGTCACAGGGCCATGGCCCCAGGGGGCTGGCCGAAACCCAACGCCCCCAGGTTTGCTTCTGACTTACTGGGAAAGGATCTGAGCTTGCAGAGGAGGATTTTCAGAAGCATCAACAACTTAAGTATGTTGGCCTATATGTCTTTCAAGCTTAAATATAATTCACGGTCAAGGACAACTGTCAAGTATGGCTACTGTTAACTGGAGTGGTTTCCACTCCAGGAGACATTGGGCAATGTGTGTGGGTGTGGCTGGTTGTCACAGCTTGCAGTGGGTCTGGTGGCATCCAACGGGCAGAGAGGCTAGCCCACAACTCGTAGGAAAGCCCCCACAGCAAAGAATTATCTGCTGCTATCCAGAATAGTGGAGCTTCCCCCACCCGGCACCTGTCTCCTGGCCCTCCCACATTCTATTCTTAAAAACCCACAAAAAAGCCTCCTCTGTGAGGGACGGGCCACAAAAAACACAGTGGCATTACTGCATTCACCTCATGTGGCACTTTCCACAGGGCAGATCATTCAGAATGCCCAGCCACGCTCTGACCAGAGGCTGGTATGAACCCCGCCCCCCTGTAGACACGGGTCTGAGCAGGGTGCCCGCCTGCCTCCTTGATGCCCCCGGTCTGGGCTGCCGCCCCACCCATGGCCCGACATAGACCCGGAGTGTGTTACCTGAGGGGTCCCCAGTCTCTCAATCAGAGGGACAAGGTGCAGGGGGGCGTACTTGGATTCCAGCCTTTTCATTTTGGCATCAAGTCTCTCTCCCTCTGTGGTGGAAAAAAGCATTTTACACTCTGTCTTTTGTATGGAAAACAATAGTAAAAGTTACGTTTTCTATTTTAAAAAAAGACTGTTACGGTAACATGTTATGTATAGATTCTCTCTGAAAATCCATTTACAGAACTGGCTCATTGGATATTTTAATTTAAAGCAATAGAACTGATTTTCTGGCCCAGACTCACTTCTGAAAACTCACTGACTTTGAGGGGCACACACACGACGCAATACACAAATCATGCCCCACAGAATTGTGCCCTTGAAACCTGTATGACCACATTAACGCAGGCCACCTCAATAAATGTAATGGAAAAAATGAAAAGACACGTACTAAAATGAAACTGAAAAAAAAAAAAAAAAAAAAAAAAAAAAGACACGTACTGAAAATTCCAAACATAATGGAAAGACGAGAGCCACACTGGGAATCCTCTGCATTTTTAACTCCCGCCTCTCTGGGTTCCCGCCCAGCACCCCCGGCCCATCCGTTCTGGAGCACATTGTTCACATCCCACCACTTCAGCCCTGAAAGTTTCGGTTTTCCACTGCTATTTAGCTCCGTTATATTACCAATCACCCCCGCTTATGGCCGAACAGGCACACACTCAAACGAAACTGGCTTTATTCACAGCCACACATGCCCGGCATGGAAAGCAGGCTCACCTTTCACATGCACCCTCGGCAGAATGTTCTGGAAGGGGGCTGCGTGCAGCAGGTCACACACTTCTTCCAAAGACTGGAACGAAAGATGAGAAGGCCGAGTTAGGAAGTCAGGAAGTTACCGCAGGACACGGACGGACAGAGCCACCTGGGGCTGGCAGCCAGGCCCCGCTGACCCTGGCTCAAGACCAGAGTGACCTGTGCGGCCCGCTGACTCGCACAGATTAGACTCGCGTTAAGGTCACTGCCGTGGCTGGGGATCCGCGTGTGAGGATGGACGACAGTAGTTATCTGTGGATTTCGTGCTGCTCGGGAGGTCAGCACCCAGAACCCGCTGTGCCACTTAGGGGGAAACAGGGCAGCGAGGTGCACAGAACGCTCTGGGGTAATGGAAACGATCCTGGTTCTGCCTGCTGGGGCTCCTGCCAGCCACAGGGACTGGGAATGTGGCCAGTGCCCCTAAGGAGCTGAATGTGTTTGTTTAATCCTCAACCAAGGATATATGTATTGATTTTAGAGAGAGAGGGAGGAAGGGGGGAGAGAGAGAGAAACACAGATGTGAGAGAGAAACATCCATCGGCTGCCTCCCCACACACCCTGGGCAGGAATCGAACCCACAACCTTTCAGTATGTGGGATGATGCTCCAACCGACTGAGCCACACTGGTTAGGGTGGATCACAGACTCCTTTAAAAAGGCCTAAAAACCCTACACAACAACCACTCTCCAGGATAATATAATGTACAGAAAGTTTACCTCCAATGTGACATGGGATTCGGAACTCCTAAATGCCTGCCGTGAACCCCAAGAGAGGCAACAGTGGGGCACCCGGTTGGATTCCCCATCAGGGCACACACCTGGGTTGCAGGCCAGGTCCCCAGTAGGGGGTGTGCGAGAGGCAACCATACAATGATATTTTTCTCCCTCTTTCTCCTTCCCTTCCCCTCTCTCTAAAAATAAATAAGTAAAATCTTAAAAAAAAAAAAAAGTAGTGAGCAGGGTATAGCTCCAGAGCCTGAGGCTCCTCAAGCTCCAGGAAGGGCCCCTAAGACTGCGGGGCGTGGAGTATGGGGAGGGTGCAAGATGTGAACGAGCTCAGTGCCTCTGGAAGTCTTAGAATTGTGCAGCAATCAAATCAGTACACAGAAACCGCTGACAAGCAGTCAGACGCATACTGATGGACAGGCAGTCCCTCTGAACTCCCCAGAGATGATGTAGAGCTAAGATGTCCTGTGCCCATCACCGAACGTGAACCTAGGACTCTACAGGAGACCGGCAGGTGCGCTGGTGAATCACTCATCATGAAATGGGGAAACGCTTTGAAAGAGTCTCCAGAAAAAAAAAAAAAAAAAACCCTCACTGAAGCCGAACGTAGCCTCTCACCACACCGATAGCTGGTGCACTGGCACAGATGGGTTCCTAGAACACTCACCTAGCGGGGGAAGCATGTATTGCAAGGGGCCCACCCTGCAGAACATAATTCTTGGGTTTTGGGGCCCCTCTTCAGATGTCACACACATTAATGTGGCTGTAGCCAACATTACCTAATAAAATATTTCTTACAATGCTCACATAGTAATGCATTCTTAAAGGCACTACACTGCATTTTTGTTTTTTAAATTTAAGAAACAAATTCGGCCCTGGCTGGTGTAGCTCAGTGGATTGAGCACGGGCTGCGAACCAAAGTATCGCAGGTTCGATTCCCAGTCAGGGCACATGCCTAGGTTGCAGGCAACGGCCCCCAGCAACCGCACATTGATGATTCTCTCTCTCTCTTTCTCCCTCCCTCTCTAAAAATAAATAAATAAAATCTTTAAAAAAAAAAAAAAAAAAGAAACAAATTCGAATGAAAATCTCAAAGGTCATGAAGAGAAATGGTGCTTTCCTGCCCTCCCTCGCCATTAAATAGCCCCAGTGGATCAAGCCTCTCAAAAGGGCCTCCTGGCCCTGGCTGGTGAGGCTCAGCAAACTGCAAAGTCGCAGGTACAATTCCGTCAGGGCACATGACTGGGTTGTAGGCCAAGTCCCCAGTAGGGGGCGTGCAAGAGGCAACCACACATTGATGTTTCTCTTCTTCTCTTTCTCCCTCCCTCCCCCTCTCAAAATAAATATTAAAAAAAAAAAAAAAAACCTTACAAAAAGGGAGGTCTTCTGTTTCCACCCACAGGGCTGACCCACATGCTCCGGGCAGGGCTGGATGGGGCAGGGCTGGGGCAGTGCTGGGCTGGCACTCACCAGACTCTGCTCGATGAGCAGGCAGAACAGGACGGCATTGCCCACTTCCCGCAGGTTCTGGAAGCACACCGTCTTCAGCTCTGCGTACTCGACGATGTCCTTCAGCTGGTGGTGGAAGAACTCCAAGATGCCTGTGGTGGCGGAGAGTAAGCGTTAGGGGCAGCCACCGCATCTGCCACGGAAATGGACATAGGTCCCCAGACACCAACACCCTCCCTGTGATGGCGGTGTGTGCAGCCCCCGGGCCCAGCCCTCAGCTCCAGAGCCTCTTTCTCCATCAACCTGTACCTTCTGAGGAGGCAGCAATCAGAAGAATAAGTGAGAAAGACCACACTGTCATCTCCCGCAGAGACAGAAAAGGTATTCAGTCAAATTCCGCATCTCTCACGGGCACAGACAGGAATGCACTTAATCTGGTAAATGACACTGGCAAAAAAGAGCCTGTAGGTGGTGCCAGGCTCAGTGGTGAGACCTGCACGCTTCCCCCCTGAGCTCCAAGGCAAGACATTGCCTCTGTTCCACAGTCCCGGAGGCCTGGACTTTGCAATAAGGCACGAAAACACAAAAGGCGTGGAAACTGGAAAGAAAATCTCTATTCCCTAAACTGACCACACGAATCCCATCAACGCTGTTGAAAATCCCTAAGCTGAGTCCAGAATTTATAAGGTCACACAGAAGACCTGCAATAGTCAAAACAGCCCTGAGAACAGCAAAGGTGACGATATAAGAGGTTTCAAACCCTTCATCCCAACAGGTCACCAGCCCTCGCCGGATGGCAGCTGGGTGACAGATGTGATGAGCGACTCCACCCACAGCTCTGAATGTGGCCTAAACGGTTTCATTTTCAACATTTACACTTTTCCCATCTAGTCAGGGCATGTGAACTGGCTTTAGTATACCAGAGTGACTCAGCTCCTTTCCCACCGTGAGCTAAAGTCAGACACCCCTAAGCGAGGCCCCTCTGGGGTCACTTCCCTTCCCAGTGGCCTCGAGGTCACCTGGCCACCTCGTCCCACACCCGCAACATCCGCCCTGGCTGGCTGCCCGTCAGAATAGGTCTCATGGGTGACCAAGTGTGGGCCCAAGTCCAGCTTCCAAGAAAGTACTATCCAATAAGATACAAGGGCACATTTGTCCCGAGAAAAGTCTGCTGTGGTGTCACAACAGCCCCAAATCAGCCTGTCAGCCAACAGGGGCCCGGCTCCCCCAGGGCACACCCACCCGAGGACCTCCAGCGGACAGGCTGTGGCCAGGAGAGATATGTGAGGAGCAGTGTCCCTCCCAGGTGCCCCTCCTGGTCCCGTTAGGCCCACCAGGGCAGGGGGACCCAGCACTCAAACTCGCTGCCGCTCCTTAGTTGGAGATCTTTCATTTTTTAAAAGTCCTCACCTGAGGATTTATTGATTTTAAACACAGAGAAAGGAAAAAAGAAACACTGATAGGTTGCTTCCCACATGTGCCCTAACTGGGGATCGAACCCGCAGCCTTCTGGTGCACTGGAAGACATTACCACCAACTGAGCCACCGGCCGCGGCCCCCTGGTGGCTGATCTTTAAGGTCCCGGTGTTGTAGGGGACCTGAGGGATTCAGGGTTCAGAACCCTGTCACCCAGCAAGACAGGGAGGATGCTGCCCTGCCTCGCTTCCTCCCCCACCCCGGCTGAACGGCAACTCCGACACCCTTCCGGCACCCCGCAGTTTGTTCTCCTGGAGACAATGAACTCTGGTTGGGCCCCTCCCCCCACATCAGAAAAGCAGGTGGATTCCGATCTGAAATCGCCCAGGATTGCCCTCCCTGTGGTCTGCGGGGTGCCGCTGCGCTGCCCCGGGCTCCCGCAGGGGGGCGCCCGCACTCACCCGGGGAGCCGTACTCGTGCCGGGGCAGGCGGCAGATCTTGGGCATCACCTCCATCAGCGTCTTCACGTACTGCAGGATCGTGCCTTGCAGCTGCGGGGACACAGGCTGCGTCAGCCACCGGCGGCCCTGTCACGGACCACGGGGCTTTGTGGAAAGGGGTCTGTCTGTCCTTAAAAGCGCAGGGTACAGAACAAGACCGAGACTCCTCGGGGCTGGGAAAGGAAACACCAACCCCCGCCAGGGTGACCCGGGCACCACCATGTGCATGTTGGGACACACCGGCTTTAGAGAGGGGCGTGGCCGGGGTGCCGGCGGGGGGCGGGGCTCTGCCGAAAAGACAGCCTGGCAGCGGGTTCCGGGTTTCTGCGGGGTGGTGAGCCGCTCCAACACCTGGCTGATCACCTTGTGCACCTGCCACCTTCCACGGGGCCACAGGTTTGGCGCAGAGGCTGCCGCCGGGGTCCGGGCAAGGCCCCAGTCGGTCAGGGGGTCACGGCTGTGTCCAACAACCCAACTGCTCAGTATCCTAACGGATTTTTGGTCCTGACCGATATGGTTGAAGATTTTGTCATCTTTGAATAGAATTCTGTCAGCTTCTGCGTTACCGATCACATCGACTCCCTGCTGGGCCGCTACTTTAATTACATGGCCAGAAATTCAGCTTCAAGCTCTCTCTAGACTAGCTTGTGAATTAGAGAAAGACATAAAAATCTCTATTTGGCAAAAAGAAAAAACTTTAAGAAAAAGGGCTCAGGCAAAAAAAGATGATTAAAATAACGAAAAATATTCAAGATTGAGATTTTATATAGTTCTCTCAGTTGAACAGAAATAAGTTATGTAAACTAAATCCATGACAGCCAATAATTATCTTCCTTACACTCTTCCCCAGTTTAAAGAAGGCTTAAGGAAAAGGCTTGTGCACAGAACTCCCTACCTCAGTCTGACGTTCGACAGATGGGTATCTGTCCTTCACTCCCGACTGAACCCCTGCACCCAGGACAGGGGCGACCCCCTCAGTCACCAGTGCATGTCAGCCACGTCTCAGGGACAGCGGTGTCCTGAGTCCTCTGGCCCGGCTGTGACCCCGCCCTTTCACATCTCCCGGCCAACTCTCTCCACTCCACTTTCCCGGCTTCAGGGCTTCTTTGAAATCTGTGCTTTCGGAAGGTTAGCATTGCAGAAACGGAAACAAAATCTTCACAGAACTGTCCCCTCACGGCCGTGCGCCAGCTGGTCCTTGGCAGGAAGGACCCGCAAAGTCCTTCCCATCTCGCCCTCGGGTTTCCCTTTCACCTTCCATCCTGAGACCACGCCTTTATTTATTCCAGAGCTCGGTTGCTCCAGTGCAACGGTCCTTTACAAATGGGTGCGGGGACAGTACTTATGCATATAAAGGACAATATTCTCTTTTTTAGATTTTATTGATTAATTGATAGAGAGAGGAGGAGGAGGGAGAGAGGGCGAAAAATGTTGATGTTGGAGAGAAACATCAATCAGTTGCCTCTCACAGGCCCCAAACCGTGGACCTGGCCCACAACTCACACATGCGCCCTGACTGGGAATCGAACCAGCAACCTTTCGCTTTGCAAAAGGCCCAACTGAGCCACATCAGTCAGGGCTAAAGGGCAATTATTCTCTCACAAGGAAGGCTATGTTTAGGTATATAACTTTTTCTATGAAAGAGTTGAATTAACGTGAGCCTATTCTTTTGAATTCAGAAAGATGGGGGGAAAATCAAACTACAGGTGGTCAGAAGTATTTCGAGTCCAAAGAAACAGTTCAGACACCCTAGGCTTATTCCACCCTAGTGAATTCAAGGCCCTGTGAGACACTGTGATTTATGAGAAGAAGCAGAGTCCTGGCCAGGTATCTCAGCTGGTTAAAACAGTATTCCAATACCCAAGGTTGTGGGTTCAATCCCCAGTCAGGACACATATAAGAATCAACCAATGAATGCATGAATGAATGGAATAACAAATTGATGTTTCTTTCTCCCTTCCTCTATCTAAAATCATGAAAAAACAAAACAAAACAAAACAAACCTTGGCTGAAAAAACATATATTTGATTCCTTTTCTCAAGATTTTATTTATGTACTCTTTGCCTCGCACACACCCCCAACTGGAGACCTGGCACATAACCCAGGCACGTGCCCTGACTGGGGATCGAACCAGCGACCCTTTGGTTCCCAGGCTGGAGCTCAGTCCACTAAGCCACACCAGCCCGGGCCATGTTTGATTCTTACCCGGTTTCTGGCACAAAGCTCAAAACCGCCACATTTCCTAAGTTAAGAGCCTCTGAGGGGGCTTTTTGCATGCTGAGGCAGCTTTGGGAGGCACCCAGGTGGTGCTGACGTTGCCAGGCCTGAGGTCAGAGGGTTCTAGAACCTTCAGTTCTGACCCAGACCTCCAGAGAAGGTGAGCCAGTCACCAGCGGCCAATGATGTAACCAACCACAACCACACCACCCAACCGGAAGCTTTCAGCTGGGAGACCAGACCCTGCCCTGTGCCATTGTGCTGGGCCACAAACCGCACGGGGACAGGAACTCCTCACTGAGGACTGCATCCTGGGCACCTCTTAAAAAAAAAAAAGTTGTAGAGTGAGGGGAAGGGAGGGAGGAAGACAGGGAGAGAAACATCAATGTGTGGTTGCCTCTCTCACACCCCCAGCTGGGGACCTGGCCCGCAACTCAAGCATGTGCCGGGTCCGGGAATCAAACCAGCAACCTTTCCATTCGCAAGCTGATGCTCAACCCACTGAGCCACACCAGCCAGGGCCTTTAATGTCTAATGCACTGGTCATCTAGGGAGGGAACTAGTCTCTTCAATTCTGTTAGCTGCTCTAGCAAATTAATCCAACCTGAGGTGGGAATTGTAGGAGCCTCTGATTTATAGCCAGTCAGCCAGGGACACAGGAGACAACCCCGACTTACAGCTGGCGTCTGGGGCGCCCAGGAGAAGAGCAGACACTTGTGGGATCTGGTGCCGTCAAGCAGACAGTTAGAACTGAGCTGAATCACAGGACGCTCAGCTGGCCTCCGAGAGCTGCCCAGAAGAGGGGGACACCCTTCCCTGCACCGGAACTGGGTGCAGAACCCCTCACTGAGTGAAGGAAGTGCACCCGTGGGAGACATACCAAGCTCTTGACGACCTTCAGCAGCTCCTCCATGACCACGGCGATGCCCTGGTATCCAAGCAGCCGGCAGATGACCTGGAAATGTGGAGGCCCCACGAAGTTCCGGTAGCTGCCATAAATGCTCGAGTAGGCCAGGTTCAGCGCCTGAGGGACAGAGGACACACGTGCTTGATGGACTCTCGAGTTTACAAGGTGGCCCTACGCAAAGTGCATTCAACACACAGCACCCTTAGGTAGGGGAAGGGGTGTCACCCACAGAATCTGTTAGGCTGCCCTTACTAGCACCAACGTGTTCAAGCTGAAGACAGGAAAACCAATCTCACTAAGATAGAAAAAAATAAAATTGGTTTTGCAACAGTTACTGAACTGTCCCTCTACAGATGCCACTCAGAGGTCCTGGAATGAGAAATGAATACATCTCGGTGCCTCGTTGGCTGGGGACACACACGACGACACACCCCTGATAAGATTTCCTTGTCAGGGTCGCCAGGGAGCTAAGAATGCAGCCCCACAGGGCGGGCAGGTGGGAGAGGTGGTCAGGGTGGCTTTCTGTAGGAGGGGACCTCTGAATAGTCTAAGGACATGGGTGTGCACACAGGAGTAAGCATCTGTGCTATGCACTGTCCTCTGAGCACAGCTTTAGCCGCATCCCCCAGATTTTGATATAGTTGCATTCCATCAGTTCAGTGTCTTAAAATTTTCCTTGGAGACTTTCTCTTAACCCCAAGATCATTCGGATTTCTGTTAATTTTCAAGTGCCTGGAGATTTTTCGGGTCATCTTTTTGTTACAGATTTCAAATTTGGGTTCACTCAGTGGTCAGAGAACACACTCTGTGTGATGACTAGTTTTTTTATTTGGTTGAGGTTTGTTTGATGGCCAGGAATACAGTTTATCTTGGGAAATGCTCATGGGGGCTTAAACATGCCGTGTGGTCTGTGGCTGCTGGGTGGAGGGTTCCGTACACGTCAGTGGTTGATGGTTTTCAGTCTTCTTTATTGTTGCTGATTTTCTATCTACTTATTCTACTGATTACTAAGGGAGGAGAATGTGGAGTTCCCCAATTTTAACTGGAATTTGTTCATTTCTTCCTTCACTTATGTCAGTTTTCACTTCAGGTGTTTTGAAACTCATTGTTTGGTGCATAAACATTTCAGATTGCTATATTTGCTTTGTGTCTTCACCAATTTTATAATTAGGTACTGTCCCTGGTAATATGCTCTATTCTGAAGTCTACTTTATTTTATATTAATACAATCACTCCCGCTTTCTTCTGATTGATGTCTGCATGATATCCTTTTACTTTCGATCTACCTCTTATCATTAATTTGAAGTGAGTTTCCTGCATGATCTTTTTCAATCCTCTATGCTGATCTCTGTCCTTTAAGTATATTTAAACATTAAAATAAATAAACAAATAATTTTAAAAAAGAAAACTGTACTTGAACAATTAAAAAAAGTTTATTTATACCACTTATACTTAATACACTTACACTTAATATAATGATATTATTTTTTAAAGGTTTTATTTATTTATTTTTAGAAAAAGGGGAAAGGAGGGAGAAAGAGAGGAAAACATCAATGTGTGAGCTACACCGACCAGTTGCCTCTCACGCCCCCCCAACTGGGGACCTGGCCAGCAACCATACCTGTGCTCTCACTGGGAATCGAACTAGCAACCTTTCAACGCTCAAGCCACTGAGCCACAACAGCCAGGGCTAATGACTGATATTTAAATGGGCCCTTAAGTAGGCTTTGTTTCCTTCTTCCTGTCTCTCTTCGAGTCACTTAAACATATGTTAGAATTCCACTGTGATTTGCCGCAGTAGTTTTGAGAATACCTCCTCATACAGATCTTTCAATGGCTGCTGTGGGTTTCCCCCATATATTACATGATTACATGGGTTATCACAAACTACTGTTACCAGCATTTCCCCACTGCAAGCGAAGTATACCACGCTCACCCCCATCTGGGTCTGTGACTCCAGGGCAGGCAGCCCCAGGGATGGGTGGGGGACACCGGCCCCTTCCCTTTGCCTGTTTCTACCCTCTTACTGTATAACACAGCCCGTCTGTTCACCAACTGCCCAGAAACACAAGAAGTGTTGCTGGTGTTCCCTCTCCCTCACCCTGCACATCCAGGTAACCGGCAAGTCCTAACCAAGTCACCTTCAAAATACACCTGAAATCATCTGCTTCTCTCTGTCCGTCAGTGTCCTTGGGTTTGAGCCACCATCTCCTTCCTAGACTCTGAGAACACCCTTCCACTGGCCGCCATTCTCCGTTCGCTCCCTGACCCCCGCAGGCCTCGACCATGGCCCAGGGGTCTCGATACCCCACCCTGCCTGCCCCTACCCTGCCCTCAGGCTCCTCCCCTGAACCTCTCTGCAAGGCTGGCTCCTTCCCAGAGTCAGGCTACCCCTGAAAGCCACTCAAGGCTCTACGACAACGGTGTCCTCACAGTGTTCCTGGCACTGCACTTCTCACAGGGATGCCATGCCCCAGGCACTGTGCAGGTCACACCCGCCGGCCCCAAAGTGCAGCAAGCATGGCGTCACTTCTGGCTTGAAATTCCGCACAGCCTAAAACACACAAGCCGCTTCATTTTCCACCAATGCTGGCTTCCCATCTGCCCTAAATGTCTTCTCCTCCTAACACCCTGGCCGGTCCCGCTGGCACCCGTCGGTTCTGTCGCAGTGGACCAGGTGAAGACCTGGAGTGGCCACAACCCCTGCACAGTGCTGTGACACTGGCGCACGTCCAGTGGGTGGCTGATGGCCTGGGTGCAAGCGCAGGTGACAACAGTGCGAACCAGGCAGAGAGAGAGGGAGGCAGGGAGCTGTGAGGAGTCATGGTGTGCAAGTGGCCCTTTCATGCCATTATGTGACCTGCACCTAGGAGCAGATGCCCTGTCCCAATCTCAGCCTGAGCTTCGAATCCCTGAGCTGAGGGTGAGGCCGCAGGATGCCGTGCGCAGAGGGCCCAGTCCCCTTCCCTGCACAGCTGGCAGGTGGCACCCACATCCAAGGGGCAGTTCACACCCAGTGAGAACAGTGCAGACACACCGTGTCTCGGGCTCAGAAGAGGTAGCCTTCCCTCCAAAGGAGCTGCTCACTGTCTATCTTCCCTGGGCTCTTTGCTATGGGTATGTCTTTCTGGAGTCTGATTTTTTTTAACTCAATAAAATACAGCCAAAAATAAAAATAAGTATTGCCACAACATAGTGCCCGGGCTGGTACGGCTCAGTAGATTGAGTGCTGGCTGCAAACCAAAGGGTCGCTGGTTCAATTCCTGGTCAGGGCACATGCCTGGGTTGTGGGCCAGGTCCCCAGTAGGGGGCGTGCGAGAGGCCACCATGCATTGATGTTTCTCTCCCTCTCTTTCTGTCTCCCTTCCCCTTTCTCTAAAAACAACTAAATAAAATCATCTTAAAGATTTTTAATAAAACCCTTTTGAAAATAAAATAAAAATAAAATAAAATAGAATAAAATAAAATACAGGCCTCCACTAGATCTACATGACTGATCGTAACGACTCCGTGGACAAGACACTCCCGTGTTCCCACAGCCAGGGAGGCCGCTTCCAGGACTTATTTCCTTAGGGTCCCACTCCCTACAAGGGAGAGCGTTTAAATATCTTAAACGCGGGCCGGCTCCCCAGAATCCCACGGTGGCGCCATGTGGGGGGGTCTCGCTCCCCAGAGCCTTCTCCGATCCGATGGGCAAAGCCGTCCTTGCCGCTGCCATGCTCTTCTGCCCAGGAGGTGCTGAGGCTGTACAGCTGCTTTTACGTTTTTACCACACTTGGGGGAAATGGCTGTTCATTGCATGCACTTCCTTTTTATCACTGAGTGTCTGTATCTTTATTATTAAATTGGATGAGGGTGTTAAACACAGAGTAGGGGAGAAGTAGGTTTACAGCGGTGAGCATATAAAACAGAGCTTTTTCTTCTTTTGTTAACCTTCAGCCTGAGGTATGTTTTTTACTGATTTTAGACAGGGAGGGAGGGAGGGGGGGAGGAGGAGACAGAAACACCCATCGGTTGCCTCCCGCACGTGCCCTGACCAGGAACTGAACCTGCAACCTTCTCTGGTGCATGGGACCATGCTCCCACCCACTGAGCCACACGGCCAGAGCGATAGTGTATTCTTGTGTTATTATTTAGTAATTATTGCATTGTTTCCCATATAAACAACTGCAAACTTACTTTCGCACCACCCTGCAACACACTAACCCTTAATAATCCTGGACTCACGTCTTATCTTACTAGACGCTGGTCTTGTGTGGTTTCTTGGGGGTGCTATGTGGTTTCTTGGGGGTGCTGTGTGGTTTCCCGGGGGTGCTGTGTGGTTTCCCGGGGGTGCTGTGTGGTTTCCCAGGGGTGTCGTGTGGTTTCCTGGGGGTGCTGTGTGGTTTCCCGGGGGTGTTGTGTGGTTTCCCAGGGGTGCTGTGTGGTTTCCCGGGGGTGCAGTGTGGTTTCCCGGGAGTGCTGTGCGATTTCTCAGAGGTGCCATGAGGTTTCTCCGCTGCGCTGTGCCATTTCTCCCAGCACGCCTGTGGTTCTGCACATCATTCTTGCCTGTGCGATCCCCACTTCACGGGCCACCCAGCCCTCCCTCACAGACGTGCCCCCGAGCCTCTCTGCGTGCACTTGCTCGACTCCGTACTTTTCAGCCTCTAAATCGGCCAACCATCTGCCTCACTTCGGTGCCGGAAGGGAGGCCAGGCCCAGCCAGACCCCGTCCCGCTGTCCCTTGGCCAGAGCGCTGTCTCAACAGTATATTACTTTTTAGAAAACAGTGACATTTTATACATGGCGTGATACACTGATATCATCCTAACTAAATTAACTGATTTAAGCTAAACTTTGAAAGAAGCTTCATTGTGAACACAGATATCATAACAGAAAAGTCTACCTTGGAGCCGTGCAAATACTGGGGCTGCGCATTAGGCTGCTTGTCTCTCTGAAACTCTTGAGAAAATGGTAACACTGTCCGAACAAACCTAAACAAGAAAGGGGAAAAAATGTAATGGTTCTTTACAATTCAGAACTCCTCCATTACCCATCAATTAAATCTTCCGGTGAGCTGAAATAATCATCACATAGAAAAACTCAGGGAAATCCAAAATCAGAATACGGATAAGATGCAAACACTCTGCAGTCTGAGAAACGGAGTCAAAGTTCAGGAAGGAAGAGCATCGTGGAACCCCGAAACACAGTCTGCAAACCCAGGGAGGGGGTCCAGTCCATCGGCAGCAGGACGGTTTCCAACCTAATTCAAGCCCTTGTAAGTGGAAGAGACCGAGCACTTGGCCTTGCCAGGCCTCTGGACAGGGCAGGGAGGTGGGGACCGGCACGGGAAGCCAGATGTGGGGGCCTGTCGGTCACTCAGGTCCCTAGTTAGGAGCGAACGGGAAGAACCACCGCAAACATTTACCCGAGAGAATACGGTTTGATAATGGATGAAGAGCCACTGAAAATCAAATGCTTGGATTTTATTTTATTTTATGTTTTTTATTTTTAAAAATTTATTTATATTTACAGAGAGAGAGAGTAAGGGAGGGACAAAGAGAGGGACAGAAACATCAATGTGTGGTTGCCTTTCACATGTGCCTTACTGGGGACCTGGCCCGCAACCCAGGCATGTGCCCTGACTGGGAATCGAACTGGCAACCCCTTGGTTGGCAGCTCATGCTCAATCCATTGAGCTACAACAGCCAGGGCCAAATGCCTGCATTTTAAATCAGAAATGTCAAACTCGGTCAACCCTTTGAAGTCAGAAGTGTTGTCATAAACATACAACTTTTGGAAAGGAGCATAATAAAGAAAAAGGAGCATAATAAAGAAAAGGAAAAGAATACACAAAAGTGACTTGCTAATTATTAAATTCCAAGAATTTGATTAACACATATTGTACTTTAAAAAAAATTTTTAATCTTCACCCAAGGATATGATTATTGCTTTTAATTTTAAAAAATGATTTTATTTGTTTTTAGAGAGAGGGGAAGGGAGGGAGAAAGAGAGGAAGAGAAACATCAATGTGTGGTTACCCTTCATGTGCCCTCTACTGGGGACCTGGCCTGCAAACCAGGCATGTGCCCTGACTGGGAATCGAACCCGCAATCTTTTGGTGTACGGGACGATGCTCTAAACAACTGAGCCACCTGGCCAGGACAACACACACATACTGCATTTTAATAAATAAAGGGTGCAGCTGTCAAAATACCTCCAGTGCATGAAACAAATGTGAATGTTGAGGGGAGGCCAGCAGCCTGCGGTGCTGGGGACCCTAACATAAGCATGTTGTTGAGTGTCAGGATTTTATTGTTCTCCCTTAAAGAGTGATGAGTTTTGCCCTGGCCAGTATGGCTCAGCTGGTTGTAGCACCATCCCATAACCAAAGGGTTGTGAGTTTGATTCCCCGTCAGAATACACACACAGGTTGCAGGTTTAATCTCTGGTGCAGGCACCAATGGTCCCCGGTCCGGGCCAAAGTTCAGGAAGGCAATTAATTGATGCTTCTCTTTTGCATTGATGTTTCTTTCTCTCTCTCTCTCTCTAAAAGCAATGAGCAAATGTCCTGGGGTGATGATAAAAAGATAATAATAAAATAAAGACTGCTGAGTTTTGGGGGGCAGGCCCTTAAACTATTTACAAGTCAGCTGGACCCTTTCCTGAGTCATTCGGGTGGCAGAAGTCACTACCCCACGGCTGGTACCAAGGTAGGCCCCTGTGGTGAACCCATCGAATGCCTGGGTATGCAAGGAGGTTTCCCCAAACCTGTGGGTGGAGCCTAAAAGGGCCCCCAGCTCTGGGGGTCGGTCTCCAGCTCAATGGCAGGGAGTTCCCTCTGCTTGGAGTCCTGCCCAACACGGGCAGCTCAATACTCGAGCAAAGACAAGGGGCTGGGTTAGACGGAGGGCCGCTTCTCTACATGGCCCCCTGTCCTTCCATGCTCCGCCCTGAAGACTCCAGCTGCCTCAGTTTCTAGTCTGGGCTCCTGCACTGAGTGACACTCCTACCTGTCCGTGGGGTGTGCCCTCCACAGGGCTCCCTGTCTCTCCTTCCTTCCCCTCAAGCGATGGCCCATGACTGAAAACAGTGGTTTCATGAATTTTGTCCGTTTTCCACTTGTTTAAGATGAAAAATTAAACCCCAACCCTGGGATGCCACCATCCCCACTAACTTTGAAAAACCCTATTTCCATTCTATATCTTCAATCTAAAGACTAAAAAGCATTGGAAAAATTACTGAATTCAAGTTAGCAGGCTTGTTTCACAGTGGGAAGAATTCGTAATTCTGAACCAACTTGAGTTTTCTAGAACTGAGCAAATGAGTAAATACACTAATAATGAAACAGGACTCTCGGTGTAAAAGGAAGTTACAGAAATGGGAAGGAGGAAGAGCGGAATGAACCCAGCGCGGCTGCACTGGAACCGAAGACACCGGCCAGTTCCCGGCTTTAACACAGGAACAGCTATGGCGAGGCAGTCGCGGGCACGCACACGTTGCGAGTCTGTGTCCCCTGAAGAGCCCATCTGACCCGAACAGACACCTCTCCTAAGAAGGCATACGAGTGGCCAATGGGTACACGAAAAGATGCTCAACTCCAGTAGCTATTAGGGAAATGCAAATCAAAACCACAACAAGATGTCCCTTCCCACCTGTCAGCCCGGCTGGTACTAACAAGGGTTGTGGGGAGAGGTCGTGGAGAGAAAGGAACCGTCGTCACTGCTGGTGGGAATGAAAATGGGGGCAGCTACCACAGAAAATGGTCTGCAGTTCCTCAAACAAACAAGAGTCACTGAATGACCCAGCGATACCTCTCTCGGGGATCTACCCGAAAAACTCGCAAACCTGTTATTCTCGAAGACACATGCACCCTTATGTTCACTGCAGCGTTTTTCACGGTGGCCAGGACACGGGGACAATGAAGTGTCCTTTGGTGGAGGACTGGATGACGCAGATATAGCCCACACTATATACAATGGGACACCAGTCGGCCACGAGAAAAGAGGAAATACTGACATTTGCAACAACGTGGATGGATCCCGAGAATATCACCCTAAGTGAAACAAGTCAGAAAAAGCTAATAAACATGATTTCACTCACATGTGGGATACAGAACTGAAACTCATGGACACAGAGAGCCGTGTGGTGGTTACCACAGGGAAGGGGGTGGGGCTGGGGAGTAGAGGGGGTGGAGGGGCCTATATTTGGTGACAGAAGATGGTTGGACCTTGGGTGGTGGCAGTACAGTGCAATATACAGATCTAGTAACACAGAAATGTACACCTGAAATCCATATGATCCTATTAACCGATGTCATCCAAAAGTTTAATTAAAATGGGGGAAAAAAAAAAAAAACCAGAAAACTCCAGGAAAGCCCTGGCTGGTGTGGCTAAATGGATTGAGTGCCGGATTGCAAAGTAAAGGGTCACTGGTTTGAACCCCAGTCAAGGCACGCGCCTGGGTTGCAGGTTCAATCCCCAGTTGCAGCCCATACAAGAGGCAACCCATCAATATTCCCCATCAGGGCCCCACAGGCGACGCCGGCCTGAGGTTTTCATCTTCACTAGGTCACACTGCTTACCCAGCGCCAACGCCCCCATCTGGCAACTCTGTCCTCGAAAACAAGACCGCTGCTCGCAGGCCAGGCGGCAAGCGGCCTCGGACAGCTGGATGTGCTCCAGGCGAGTCCTGGTGAGGGCATCATCCCCCCAGGCGGCTTTGGTGGGCGGGGCCTCAGACCCAGACCCGTGCCCCTAACTGCCCGTTGCTGCCCAGCGTTCCTTCAGGTGCCTGGAGCGCCTTTCAGGACGCAGTGCAACAGAAGGGCGGAGCTTGCATCATCCAACATGGGCCCTGTCCTTCCGACCTTCGACCTTCATCGGGGGACCTCCAGCACCGCGGAGGCCCCACCCCTGCCTGTCATGGACCCTGGAGCCCCCACAGGCGCGCGTGTGGCTCGGGGGACAGCTTCCATCCTTCCCTTTGTGAGATCTCTGGGAAATGCCCTAAAGGACAACAAAAAGCTAGATAATTAAAACTATTATCTTAAGTAATATAAAATCAGGCCCTGGCTAGGCAGCACAGTTGGTTAGAGCATCCTCCAGCTACTTCAAGGTTGCAGGTTCGATCCCCGGTCAGGGTACATACAAGAAGCAACCAGTGAATGCATCAATAAGTAGAACGACAAATCAATGTTTAAAAAATAATAAAAATAAAATAATAATAATAAAAATAATTTTAAAATAATTAAAAAAAACTTAAAAAATTCAAAATCACAATTTCCTATGTGACCCCAGTCGGAGCCCAGCCCTTTCCTCACTCCACTGACCTGGGTTCTGTTGCAGCCTAGCTTTGCAGACACCTGTTCCAAACACAAGGCAAAACAATTTAAGGAAAAGTAACAAATTCATTTCAAACGTTCCAAATGGACCGGACCAAACCAAACCAAACCAAACCAAACCGAGACCGCAGTGCATGTCAGCGGGGACTTGGCCAGGTTCTCAGTGGAACAGGCAAGCGTCCCGTGTGGGAAAAGCATGTGTGTGAGTTTGCCTCCAACCACGCATTTCTGCAAAACAGAGAATGCTCGCGTCCACCCGACTGCCAGGTAAAAACTCCAGTGGACACCTTTTTTACAAGGAAAATGTCTGGGGATTTCGTTATTTTTCCCTTCACATATATATGCATAAATATACAAGTATACACACATAGGGTGTCTAGCTTTTCTACAGTCATGGTGCATTATTTGTGTAGTAAACATATATTTTCAGTTAATTCAGATTCCATGACTACCCGGAAAACACCTCCTGGCGCCTGAAAAGGGAGAAAAACAGAGAACAGTGGCCTTGAGAGCCAGGCTCAGGTACCCTGACCGGAGGGGCCGTGGGGGCCCCTCCAGCACCCAGAGGTCATGGCTGCATCCCCTCCACTACTGCTGCGTGGGAGAGGGGTCGCCGACAGCCCCTGGGGCCCTGGTTCCGACAGAACAGCTCCACACACTGCGACAGGCCTGAGGCCCCCAAGGACACCCGAATCTGAACAGCAGGAGCACCAGTGGGAACTCCCCACCCCCAAACCTGCACCCATGCTCAGCACCCCACCCCCACTGCTCAGCACCCCACCCCCACTGCTCAGCATCCCACTCCAGGCCTGAGAGTTGGTAACACATCAGCCAACACGTAGTGGAACATTCAGAACCACTGGCAGAGCAGCGCGAAAGCCACTGGTACTCTCACACTCACCTTCCGTCACTCACACACGCTCAAATCTCTCAACTCACTCTCCCACACCCTTACTCATTCCCACCCATGTTTTCTCTCACACTTGTAGTCTTACACACACTCATACACTCACTTTCATGTAAACACACTCACATGCACTCACAAGCTCACATGTGTATGAGTGTATACACGTAACTGTGAGACCCCATGCGCTCTCATGTGCACACACGCACACGTGCATGTGCATGCACTCTCACTCTTATTTGCACACATACTCTCACACTCAAACCCCCGGGCGTGTGCTCACAGAGACCGGAGCCGAGCTCGGTGCACAGGGAACACGCCTCAGACAGGCAGAGGCCAAGGCAAGAGGTGGGACTCCAGCAAACGGCAGTCATGTCCGCACCGCCCACCCAGCAGGCCACGCGGTCTGGCTCAGCACCACCGTAAACTGGCAGGTAGGTGGGAGGGTAGCTCACTGACAGGGCCTCACCTGCCCGACACCCCAGAAAGGAGCCAGGAAAAGCCGCCACCCTCTACACTCCAACCCTCGGTGGACGTGGAGCCATGGGTGGGCCACAGACCCTGCGGCCGCTGCCTACAGCGCCCCCCGCCATCCATGCAAGTGCCCAGAAAGGGACCCCTCCCCGCCACGCTGTCCACATGCGACGACGATGCCCAAGGGCTGGCCTGGGAAACGACGAGGAACAGAGCGCGGGGCGGCGACCTAGGGGACGCGATGGCTGGCGGCACCGAGGCCACCCCGGGGCCGGGCACCTGGAACCACGCGCAGCGTGGCACTCACCGGTTGGTGGAGCCGTTGTAGCAGTAGTTGGGCAGGAAGTCATAGTTGAGCTCCCAGAAGACGTGCAGGGTGATCCTCCCGTAGGGTGCCGACACATTGTGGTTGGCCTCTCGGAACATGGCATCAAAACTGTCCAGCGTCAGGTACCGGCTCAGCAGCTTGTGGGTCATGCGGTTGATTTCCAAGAGGCCGTCCAGCTCCTGCAAGGCCGCGGGGATGGGAGTGAGGGTGGAACAGGGCCCGGGCAGCGGCCGCCATTCCCTACAGGGGCAGCGACACTTGTGGGGAGGAGAGCACCGGACACAGGGAGGAGGGGTCAGCGTGGCAGGCCAAGAATGCACCCAGCAGGAGTCCGGTGGGGGACAGGAGCATTCCTCTCACAGCCTGTCTGCTGCCTTTCAGATGCCCCTCTGCACCATGGTTGCCCCCTTATGGTCATTGCCTTTCTGCACTGTGGTCACTGTTGCACTGCCACTGCTGGCCTCCCAATGCCCACAGTGCCCAGGCCACTTGGACATGTCCCCCCAACTCCAGGACCGCACAGTATGTACCTGCGGGCGTGCCCTGAGCTGGCTTCTAGAGTGCACCCGGAGCTGCTCAAAGGCTTGGTGTTTGGCAGAGCCAGCAGGGACGGTCATAGCTGGCTAGTGAAGTCTGCCGAGCTCTGTTCTGTCCCCTGGGCCACATGGCAATGAGACTGTGGCTGGTCTGAACTCAGGTGTGCTGGGTGTATGACATACACCAGGTTTCGAAAACCGGGTGTGAGACAAAGGATGGAAGACATCCAAGTCAAGATTTTTATGCTAGTTACATGTTGGAGTGTGAATTTTGGTTACTTTGGGTTGAATAAAATAGATTAATTTCACTTACTTCTTTTTCCTTTTCTAATGTAACTACAGGTAAATGTAAAATGACCTACGGGGCTTGTGTTATATATGTATTTTTAATGGTTGTTAATTTTTAGGATTTCATTTATTTATTTTTAGAGAGAGGGGAAGGTAAGGAGAAAGGGAAACATCAATGTGTGAGAGCTACAATGACTGGTCACCTCTCCCACTCCCCTCCCTGGAGACCTGGCCGGCAACCCAGGTATGTGTCCTGACTGGGAATCAAACCCGCGACACTTTGGTTTGTTGGCCCAGCACTCAGTCCACTGAGCCACACCAGCCAGAGCTGTTTTCCTTCTTTTCTAAAGTCATACCTACAAAAACACCTCTGAGACCAATGCCCAAAAGCTTAGTGCCTATGTTCTCTGCTATGCCTTTTATTGTTTCAGGTCTTCCATTCAAGACTCTGCCCCATCTTGAGTTCATTTTTGTGTGTGGTGTAAGACAGTGGTCTAGCTTCATATGGTGGTCCAGTTTATCCAACACCATTTACTGAAGAGACTTTCCTTTCTCCACAGTATATTCCTGATTCCTCTGTTGTAAATTAATTGCTCATACTTGTACAGGTGCATTGTGTGGGGTTGTATTGTCTGTTTTGCTGTGATAACCACACTGTTTTAATTCCTATACCTTTTAATACAGTTTGAGACCAGAAATGCGATATCTCTACCCTTGTTATTTTTTCTCAGAATCGCATTGGCAACTAATTGAGGGTCTTTTGTGGTCCCATATAAATTGGACAATTTTTAAATCAATTTTTTGGAAAAATGTCTTTGGTTTCTGGATAGTGATTGAATTGAATCTGTAGATTTCTTCAGATAATGTGGGCATTTTAACAGTGTTAATTCCCCCAATCCATGAACATGGAATATAATCCCATTTCTTGGGTTTTCTTCAAGTTCTTTCTACAACGTCTCATAATTTTCAGTGTACAGGCCCCTTACTGCCTTTGTTAAGTCTTGTTGTGATTGCAAATGGAATTGTTCCTTTCATTTCTACTTTGAATAGTTAATTGTTAGCATATAAAAATGCAACAAATTTTGGTGTATTAATTTGGCTACTACAACTTTACTCTTATCTGTTTATTTCTAATCTCTTTGTAATGAAGTCTTTAGGATTTTCTATGTGTAAAAATCATGTCAACTCCAAATAGTGAGTTTAACTACTTTCTTTCCAACATGAATGCCTCTTATTTCTTTTTCTTGAATAATTGCTATGGCTAGGACTTCCAGTATAGGCTAGGACTATATTAAATAATAAGGGTGGGTCTAGACTTTCTTGTCTTGTTCCTAATCTTAGAGGAAAAGCTTTCAGTTTTTCGCCACTGAGCATATTGCTAGCTGTGGGTTTGTCACGTGTGGCAAAGGTACTTTTCTTTGATACCCATTTTTAAGTGTTTTTTTTTAATCATAAATGAACTTTGTATCTTGTCAAATGTTTTTACTGACCTCAACAGATACAATATCTTTGATTGTGTTAACATGGTACATTGCACAGACTGACTGGTGGATGCTGACTCTTCACTGCATGCCTGAAATGAATCCCTCTGAATCATGGTGAATGATCGTTTTAATGTATCATCCCATTTAATTTGCTAGAGTTTTGTTGCGGATTTTTGCATCAATATTCATCAGAGAAACTGGCCTGTAATTTTCTTGTGTTGTCCCTGCCCAGGTTTGATATCAGGGCAATGTTGGCCTCAAAACAAGTTACACAGCACACCCTCCTCGTAAGTTTTCCAGAGTCTGAGAAGGACGGGTGTTAAATCTTCTTTGAATGTTTCATACAACTCAACAGTGAAGTCATGTGGCCTTGGTTTTGTTTTTTGGGGAGGTTTTTGGTGGTTGTTTCAATTTCCTTGCTAGTGATCGGTCTATTCGGGTTTGCTAATGCTTCATGGTTCTGTCTAGGAAGGTTGCAGGCTTCTAAGGATTTCTCTTCTTCCTTCAAGTTGTCCGATTTGGTGTTGTATCGCTTTTCCAAGTATTCTTTCATGATCATGTTTCTCTGGTATCCACTTTAACTTGTCTTTCATTTCTAATTTTATTTACTTGAGTCTTCTTCTTATCCAAGTAGCTAAAGTTTTGTCAATTTTATCTTCTCAAAGAACAGGCTCTTTGTTTCATTAATTTTTTTTCTATTTTTAATCACAATTTCATTTACTTTCATTTCCTTCCTCCTGCTAACTTTAGGCTTTGCTTGTTCTTTTTCTAGTTCCTTAAAGTGTAATGTTGGGTTATCTGAGGTTTGTCTTGTTTCTTGAGGTAGGATTGTACTGATATAAACTTTTCTTAGTATCATTTTTGCTGCATCCCACAGATTTGAGTATGTCATAGTTTCATTTTCATTTGTCTCTATGCATCTTTTGATGTCTTCTTTTATTGCCTCATTCACCCAGTAGTGTGGGGAACCACCCTGCCTGGTATCAAAAGCTGTAACCCCCCTCAAGGCTAAGGCTGAGGGAACGACCTTAAACGCTAAACCAGCAAGGAGACAAGCTTATCTCCCTGGCAGGAGCACCACTTCTGCTCCTTTTACTTCACCCTGCCTGGCCCCCAGTGCTTGGTTGTTAGCCAATGATGGGCAAGATTCCCCAAGGGGGGAATGACCTAAGACAGGCACGATCACGTGGGAGGCCCCCAAGGAAGGACTTTGGGGGCTACAGCAAAAGGGGGTGATGGACTCTCACCCCTCAGCCTTGACATAGCCTAAATCCTCATGTCTGTGAGAAAATCTACTAATCTCTTGGCTGCCTTACTTCCCTTGTTCCACCTAAGCCTGAAACAATGACAGAGGGTGGTGCAGCCCTATTCTGGAAAGGGCGGGTTCCCCGGATGATCAGGCTTAAGAAAGAATATGTAAAATCCTATGAAACCTGCTTTGTTTAGAATGCTCTCAATTAAATGATAAGGGTCCAAGGAAGAAGTAAGTTTGTTCCTTAAAGTTTTTACAGTTCTTTAGCTATCTGACCCTGACTCAAAATAGGCCCTCAGAGTTCCTTGTTATTTGATTCTTACTTCCGAGCAATGAATAATGAGCTTTACCCGACTTCCTGTGTAAACCAACCCAATAAAAACCATTGAGGAAAAGGCTCTTGGTCCTCCTCCTTTGAGAGATCGGTCACCTTTCCTCCCCAAGCAGATCATGTCTTGGTAGACTTATTCTCATCCGTGGTGGATAGGGGGCTTGGCGGACAAAGCTCCCCCACACAGTAGTCATTCAGTGGCATCTTATTTAATCTCTATCTATTTGTGATTTTTCCAGCTCTCCTCTTGTAGTTGATTGCCAGTTTCATACTGCTATGGTCAGAAAAGATGCTTGATATGACTTGAATCTTCTTAAATTTATTGACTTCTTTTGTATGTGAACATGTGGTCTATCCTAGAGAGTTTTCCCGGTCTCCTGTGTCACTTAAAGCTGCCATTTCCCTGTTGACTTTCTGTCTGGATGATCTACCCATTGATGAAAGTGGGGTGTTCAAGTTCGCCACTATGATGGCATTATGGTCAATTCCTCTCTTTGATCTGTATATTTTGGTGCTCCCAGTTGGAGTACATATATATTAATAAATGTTACGTCCTCTTGGTAGGCTGTCCCCTTTATCATTTCTAAATGTCCATCTTTGTCTCATTTCCTTTTTTGTCTTGAAATCTATTTCGTCAGATGTAAGTGTGGCTATCCTGTTTTCTCTAGGTACCATTTGCTTCAAGTATCATATTTAACCCCTCATTTTGAGCTTCTGTTTGTCTTGAGAGCTGAGATCAGCCTCCTGAAGGCAGAATATAGTTGGGTCTCCTTTTAAAAAAAAAAAAGATTTTATCTATTTATTTTTAGAGAGAGGGGAAGGGAGGGAGAACAGGAGGGACAGAAACATCAATATGTGGTTGCCTCTTGCACACCCCTTACTGAGGACCTGGCCCGCAACCCAGGCATGTGCCCCAGCTTGGAATCGAACAGTGACCCTCCAGTTCACAGGCCTGCACTCAATCCACTGAGCCACACCAGCCAGGGCTCTGCTTCATATCTTAAAGACAGTGTTGCTGCATAAAGTATTCTTGGCTGGTGATTTCGTTCTTTCAATATTTTGAACGTATTTTTCCTCTTTCCTATCCTGTAGGGTTTCTACTGATGATAATCTGATGTTTCCTTTGTAAGTGACTATCTTTTTTTCCTAGATACCTCAAGAATTCTTTCTTTATTATTAACTTTTGATAGTTTTAATATGTTTTGGAGAAGGTCTTTTTGTGTTGAGATAATTAACTTATTGTACTGGGTTGGCTAAAAAGTTTGGTTAGTTTCTGTATGATGGCTCTAGTAGCACTTAGTGGTCTTTAACTTCATTTGAACCAATTTTTTTTTTAGATTGTATTGTGACAGCTGTCCCATCGCCATGCATTTTTTAAAAATGCTCATCAAAATTGGCAAATTCCTGTGCAGTCATTTTAACATTGAAGATGGAAAAAGGTACGCACCATTTTTGGCATATTATGTTTTAGTACTTCAAGAAAGGTAAAAATGCCACTGAAATGCAAAGATAGGTGCAGTGGATAGAGAAGGTGATGTGACTGATCGAACGTGTCAAAAGTGGTCTGCAAAGTTTCTTGGTAACATTAACATTTTGGCCAAATAATTCTTTGCTGTGGGTGGGGCTGCCTTACACATTGGAAGACGTTCAGCAGCACCGCTGGCCTCTACCCACTGGAAGCCAATAGCAGGAGAGAGCTGACATACTCAAAATATCCCAATCAACAAAGCTTTTGGTGACAATGAAAAACGTGTCTTATATTCTGTGGAAAAAAAACTAAACAACCGTTTTGGCCAACCCAATACTTGCATGTCCTCTGCCTACCCCAGGTTTAGAAAATTCTCGTCAATCCTTTTCTTCGAATACACTTTCTGTTCCCTTCAGTTTCTCTTCTCCTGGGACACCCATTTGTCCCCATGCTGCTCCTTCCAACAGAGGCAGATAGTGCTTGTAGCGTTCTCAGTTTTCTCTTCTTCAACCCAAGTCCTTTCTAGATTTCTCTTTTTGAGCTGGCTAGTTTTCTTTTCCATCTGGTCCAGTATTTCCAGTGCTTTCTAGTATTCTTCATTACATTTATTGAGATCTTCAGCTCCAGAATTTGTTTCATTTTTTTTTTCCTCAGAGAGAGAAGAAGGGAGAGAGGAAGAGAGAGAAGCATCGGCTGGCTGCCTCCCGTATGTGCCTGGACCAGGGATCAAACCTGCAACCTTTTGGTTATGGGACAACGCTCCAACTGAGCCACGCCAGCCAGGTCTCATTCTTTTTTATACTTTCGATCTTTTTGGTAAAGTACTCCTTTTCTTCATTAATTCTATTCCTGGGCTCATTCCACAGCCTTTCTGAGTTTTCCTCATAACTGCCATCTTGAACTGTCATTCAAATTACAGATGTCCCTGACTTCGGGTCTGGTTCCTGGAGACTTGTCACTTTATCTGTTACCACACTGCCTTGGTTGTTCATAGCACTCGAGAGACTGTCCATCTGCCTAAGTGTTTGAGGTAGTAAACTCTTGTTTAGGTTTTCACCTAGACAATACTGCAGGTTGATAAATAGGTCTTTCCTTGGTTTACCAGTAGATGGCGCTGTAGTGCAAGTTTTTCCGTGTATTTTCTCTTACCCGTAGTTCTACCTGCAGCCCCAGGGTTGTACGCGCAT
>PVIA01009444.1:0-61002 GCA_004024845.1 Tonatia bakeri | reverse complement strand
ACTTCGTGTGGGTAGGCAACAATCATACTGTACAGATGGCTGCATGGCTAGGTGCCTCACCTTCTCAGCAATATCTTTTCTGACTGTGCCATTTAATACTGAACTCCTATCCTTCTTCTGTGTTTCTATTTTTCTTCACAGCATTTATTATCATCTAATATACATATTGATTTAATTTATTGTTTGTCAACCCTCCACCCTACCCTTATTCTGAATAACTGGCCTGTGTTTTATCAAATAGGGAATGGGAATCTTGTAACTGATCATATCTCCCTTATTTTTTATTAGATCTAATAAGTTCAGGAGAATTTGTAATATCCAATTAAGGAACTATGTATTAACTCTTTCTGATTTTGTCTTACTATTGGGTCTTCATTACCTTTCACTCTGATTTGTTTAAATTAAATTAAATTAAAAATTACTGTTTTATATCTATTTTTGTTCCAAATCTTTCTTGAATCGAGGCAAGTTGTAAAAAAGAATTTACCTTTATACCCCCTAATGCCAGCAAACTGTGCAAATAGTCATTAAAAAGAAGTTTAGTCAATATGTTTTTTAAAACCCCATTTTTTATTTAGGAAGATTTTCCCTTTTGATTCTACAAATCATCTTTCCAAATGAATACAATGTCCACTTATGTTGGCATTTTTCAATTTAGTTTAAACATATTTGGAGCATGTGCAGGACAGGGGACTGAAAAAATTAAAGAGCAAAGCAATCCACTCTGAAAGGAAGGCACAGTTCCGGTCTGGATGGCGCTTCTTGCCTCTCTTTTGCCCTGACCCTTTTCACTCTTGTGGCTTTCACCTGAGTCTGGCAAGACCTTGCAGTTTGAGTGAGAGCCTCGGTTCCCATCTCTGCTCCTCCAGCAACTGAATGATGAAAGGTAAACTCATTCCCCCTGTTCACGTTTTAAAACAAGGAGGAGCGGGTTAGCTCGTCGGTCTCAAGGCTGGATTTAGTTTAAGTGGCCTGAAGTGCTCTTAAAAAAATACTAATTCCCCTAGTTCTAGAAATTCTTATTCATTATATTTTAACAAAATGTTTTATTTTTAAAAATTATTTTTATGGTAATAAGTATTTGGGCATGGGACCCAAGTGCTAATATATTTTTAAAAAGCTCTCCATTTGATTCTCTTGCACAGCCAGAGTCGAGACCATTGTCTCACTAACGTCTCTCCCAGCACTGACATCCCGTGACCAGGAGGATATTTCTGGCCTCTCTGACTCTACAGAAAGTAAAATCAGAAGCTCTTGTAATTCCGTTGGTTCACTTCTTGAAAGTTATGTTGCATTCCACCGCTAGATGGCGCAGGCAATTTTTGGGATGAAGGAGACTGGTTATTTGGGATTTTTACTTTCCCTGAGCAATATCCTTGAGACATCTAGCTTAGGAAGCTTTGTGGGGACATGACACTTAAGTTCCTTTCCCTGAGCTAGAGGCACAGAAGGTGCAGCTGTTTTGCTTGACAAGTTGATAGAGAGAGACTCATTAAATGTGCTATCGTCTGAAGGGAGAGAGAAAGTGAACCCTTGCATAAATATTAGCTCGCCCTTTTCATATTTCCAGCAGGTGTGTGTTCCTTCTCTCTTCTCTATATTTTCATTTTTCTTTTTCTGTCAGTGACTTCTATTTTCTTCTCTCTCTTTCCTTTTCTTGATTTCTGCTTCTAATCACAATTTATTATCTGGTCATAATAACTAATAATGGATTAAATTTTATTTTTGCTAACTTTGTGGTTGATTAAAACTTTTGGAAACTTGAAAATTACTCAGATGTAGCATTCTTAGAAGGGTGAACATATTCAGGTTACAGTGGCAAATTCTTATTCAGGGGACTTCTGCAACAGCTGTGGCAGTGCCTCCAAATCCAGTAAGAGAAAAAGAATGTCATGCCCTATCAAGGGAAAACAGCCAGAAATCTTCTCCCTGCTTACAGTACAATCCGAGTATGGCCAAAGCTCTGAGTGCACAAGTAAGTAAGGGTTTTGCAGAATAATCGGGGGTGCTTCTTTGCTGCTTTTCACGGGAAGATTTCAAAACGCACTGGTGATTTATTCTGTGTAGCTGCCTTTTTTTCCCCTGGGCTGTCAAAATGGAAGGCGTGTTGTGACTTTTTTTTTTTATAAATAGAGATTGTATGTCTTCCCTGGTTTTGTTCTAGCCCAGCTGCTTGTCATTCAAGGAGATGCTAGACTCTTGGTACCTGGATATACCAGTGTGCTTTCTTCTTCCCTGAGTGACATATGCTGATGGGTCACTGCCTGGAACAGTGGAGCAAAGCATGGTGTGTGTCCATCCATGAAGGGCCCTTGTTGTTTACTCTTCTTGGGTTTCCGTCTGCCAGCATTACACACCAATCTTCATTAAAACAAAACAAAACAACCAACAAAAACCCAAACAATGCAAAAACAAACAAATACAAAAAAACATTCTTAATATAATAGCTAATGTTATCAATTGCTTACTGTGTGCCAAGCACATTTTAAACACTTGAAATATATCATTTAATTTTCACACCAATATTGTGATGTAGGTCTTATTATTTTTCACATTTTACACACGAGGAAACTGAGTAAAGGCAGAGTTAAGTAAGTTTCTCAGTGGCACACAGCTGATAGATAAATGTGCAAAGCTCTGAGCCCAGGCAATCTGACACCGGAGACCGTGCCTTTTTAACTCTACATCCCCATCTGAGGATAGACTCTCCAACTGGATAGTCTTTAGGAAAGCAGTCTTCCCTGTTAATGTAGCAACATTACCTTTGATATATGATTGGGCAGATGCTCCATACTCACTTCTCCCCCTTTCTGGAGAACTAAGTGAATTCTGGTATACCAATTTCCTATTGGTGAGGCAACCAAGAGGAGGGAATCTTCCTTTTTAACAGTGATTGGCACTGTGCAGTGTGTCTGTACAAACCTAAGTACACTTTGGAAATGAACCTTGAGAGCGTGAGCCTTGTTTCTTTCTTGCTGACTCACTTTTGAGTCACCTGAATGGGGCAGAAGATAGGGACTGATATATAAAAAACTTTAACAGCTGGCATTTGGAGCTCTTCCTCACTAGCCATACACTACATTCTTTGGGTCAACAGAAGTCTAGAGAGAAAAGTCACATCCAGCTGGCCTGGAAGAATGCGTCAGTGTAATTCATGTGATCTAGGGCATGAAGAGGGCAGACGGTAGTATTCTGAATGAGCCACTTCCAGGGGCATACAACAGTTTTGTGAATGGGAATCTAGAAGGTAGAAACTCATATAATTATTAGGGCTTTGAAATCTTTTCAATTGACATATGAAGAGACTGTAGCCACTAAAAGAGAAAACAAATGCAGACCTTGCTACTGAAGAATGATAACCTCAATGGAAGAATCTAAGAGTCAGCGTCACTGTGCAGACATCCATGGGAGTTGGCAAAGAGAGACTCATTCAAAGACTTTAATGACTCCATAAGCAAAGCTTGAGCCTTAGAAATACACTCACATCACGGTGTGGGTCAAACTTCATGGGACAAAGGTGCACGTATAGAACAACATAGAAAGGCTTTTAGAGGTTATTACCCTGAGGCACATTCATTGAGGGGCAACACAAATTCCTTAGTGAGGATGGACTATAGAAAGCTCAAAACTGACTAATACTTATTTATACATGGTAGTTTTGATGATTCTCAAGAATTTTTTTTTACATCAGTTTAATCCTTTGGTAAAGGATTTCTCTAGGTTTTATTCTCTGTGAATCATTGCACGATGCATTATGCTGTTTCAGGCTCACAATCAATTGCCTCCTGACATCTCCTGATGATCCTATTAGGCAGCTCAAACTGAATGTTATCAAAACCGAACTGACAATCTTTCCCCTAGACCTCTCATTCTCCTGTAAACCGTATTTCAGAAAATGACGAAACTGGCTGCCTGGTTGCTCTAATGTGAAAGAAAATGTGTGGATGGCATCATTTTACATGACTCTCTTTCCTCTCCTCACCCAAGCAATCTACAAGGCTCACAGCTTCCGTCTCCTAATACCTCTTGAATCTAACTTCTTTCTTCTTTCCCAGTGTCTTTAAGTTCAAGATCTTGTCACTTCTCATCTTTATGATTGTCCTTCTGTCCCCACTTTGACCACATTCCAGTGTGTCCTTTTCTTTGGTTCGGTGATTTTTTAAAAATGCATATCTGATCATGTTCCTTTTCTTGATTAAATTGCTTCATGAGTTTAATAGAGCTTTCGGTATAAAGTAAACTCTGCCTTTGTACACAAAGTGCATGAGGACTTGGACCCTGGGCCCCTCTCTCCCTTTACCTCCATCTCACCCATGGTGTGAAGTTCCTCAGATGGTGGCTGTGGCACATCATTCTGTCTTCATCCATGCTGTTCTTCCTACCTGTCCCTCAAAACTCAGCTTGCGCCACCTCTCCCAGAGAGCCTTTCAATGAAACACCTCAGCTGCACAGTTAAGATTCCAATTTTTCTTTTTTCTCTGTTTTTCCAATTTCTTTCTTTACCATTTCTTTAAAAATTTTTGATGTCAGGCTTTTCTTCCTCTTCATCAGTTATTTATTAAAATATTAGCTTCCTTCTGTTCTTTTAATCTCTCCCTTCTTGACCTTTATGCATGAACTGATACATGTCCATTGATACTAACTTTGGGCTTACTCTTTTCTATGTCCCTACTTTATTTCTCTGCATACAATGCTTTGTAAAAGAGGAAATATTTCATATGGCAACTTTTAGTCCCACCTTGTTAGTAATACTAACCTAAGGAAAAACCAAGAACATGTGCATTGAAATTTTCTGCCCAAGTCCTTTAACTTAGTCTTCTTGTAATAACACTGTTCTCAGAAGTTAAAGGTTCGGCTACATCAAAGATAAATTTACTTTATTGATGCGTAATCTTCAAAGAGAGTTTTAAGGTCTCTGAACCAGAGAGCCAACACAGATATGGGTCAGAAGTCCAGGGTGTGCTCATGGGTATGACTTATGGTAAGGTGAAAGTTTTTATTTGTCAGCGATAAGACAGGTAGTCCAAAAGCAGCCCCATTCATAAATTTGGTCTGGGTCAGATCCAATTCATAGATATTAAACCAATAGAAGTGTGAGTTGCAATTGTCAGTGGCCTTGAATTGCCCCACCTTGGATCCCGAGAAATCAATGTGGCTTTGTTCAGCAGTGTCTGCCTGAAAGGACCATAAATCAGGGGCTTCCACACACACCTTTTATTGTCAAGGTAATGGCAAAGAAAAATGATAGCAGTTATTCCATTTACACAGTTTAGTCTTCTTTCTTTCTCATTAATGTTTCTTCCACTTTTATTTCCTTTTTCTTTTTTGTATCTGACTGATAGGGGCATATAGCTTTTGAATTTTTTCTGGAGAAATATGTGATGCAAAACAGTATATAGTTCTTAGTTAGAAAAATGTTTGAATCATTGTATTTGCTGCAACTCATCCTGACTATCCTATATATTGAACTGGTCAACCAAGAGGTTATTCAAAATGAGAGTTTTGTATTTTGATGACTGGAAACCATCTCTTAAAATTTTTTTTCTATTTTTCTTGTTTTGATTTTTTAATTTTATCTTTTCCATCACCATTTATTCCCCTGTACCCTCTTCTACCTCCACCCCCCATCCCCTGCAATTACCATACTGTTGTCCTTGTCCATGAGCCCTTTCTCTTTTTCACTCTATCCCTCTACCCTTCCAACCACCTTCAGAGCTATCAGCCTGCTCTCTATCTATGAATCTTTCTAACTTTCCCTTGTGTGGAATACTACTCAGCTGTAAAAGAGAAGAAAGTTTTACCCTTTGCAATAGCATGGGTGGACCTGGAGAACGTTATGCTAAGTGAAATAAGCCAGTCAGAGAAGACAAATACCATATGATTTCACTCATATGTGGAGTCTAATGGACAAACTGGAAACCATCTTTTTAAATTTCATGTCATAATTCTGTCTCAGGCCTGCGACATTATATATGCTATCCATGTTACTGGATTTGTTCTTTTGCCCCTATTAGAAGTGACTGATGAATGGTACCCTCAGGTGGTTATGCGATGATAGATTAACTGCCATTGATGTGGCTTTGTGTGTTCATGGTGCCCTGACACTTTGATATGTTGTGATCTGTTGTGGCTTTCAAGTAATTGGCCACTCATATTGTTAAGGTACCAAAGATTGTGAGTGATTTTCTGTTTTACAAATTTTCCTAGATTCGCAGTGGTTCCTGTGATGAGGCTGTTAGCGCCACTTGCTTTCTTTAGAGGGAAGAATAGCACTGCTGTAGACATTTGTCCCAGGTTTTTATGCTAAAAGCTAATTATTACTCACTGTCTGTTTTATTCCTTTTCCTAAGCAAAAGAAACCATGGCTTTTAGTTGGGTACACGTGTGGTTATAATAAAGACACTATTTCCCAACCACTCTTATAAATGGGAGTGGCTGTTGACTAAGCTCTAGACAATGGGATGAAGGAGGAAGCGCTGAGTGCAATTTATAAGAAGACTCTCTAAAGGGAGAGGGCTCTCTCTTTTTCCTTCTTTCTCTCTTCTGCTGATTGGAGTAGGGATTTGATGGCTTAAGCTCCAGCAACGCTCTTGCACCATGAGGTAACTTTGGGTAAGGGAGCCACATAGGAAAAGAGCTGGGCTCCTGATCCTCTGGAGCTTTCTACCAAGCCAACTTCTGGGCTTAATGGATGGGAGACAGAGCCCATGTTTCTGTCTTGTTTAAACTTCAACTACTTTTTCTTTCTGAACTCAGTTTTTCTGATTACAAGATCCAAACAAAGTAAAGTTGAGAATGGAAAGTAATTATTCTATGATTTTGAAATTTCAGACAAAGTTTTGAATTTCTGAACTTTTTTTCAGGTGAATGAACGAGCCCTTCAATGCTAACATTTGCCAAATTTAACTCATTAGCTTTCCCTGCAAATTTACTCCTATTGTGTTCCAAACTAAAACCTTGAAAATATCTGCAGTTTCTTGCCTTCTCTCACTGTTGAGAGAATCCATCATGGTCAAGAAGATTTTCTCCCTGAAGTGGTCTTCAAAATCAGAATACATTTGTGACTGAATTTCTTGATCAGTTTCTGTAGAAAATTAAATGTATTTATCAAGTATGCCCAGTGGTTTCTTGTGCTTTATATATCTATCTCAATTTTCTGCATCATTAATTATTAATTCTGCCTCATCAGTCAGAATTGCTATTCAATACTTGAATTCAATTTCTGGAGAACTGATTGCATTTTGTCTAAGGTGCGACCACTGCTTTTGAAATTAGAGATAAGTTATGGGAAAGCCCTCAAAAATGTAAGTGGTACACAGACCTAAGTTATTGCTAGTATCTTTCATATTCCTTTGATGTCATTCTGGAAGTAAAATTATACAATCCACCTTCCTAGTATCACTTATAAACATTAAATTAAGAAAAGTATCATATCTAAAGTATAAATTATTGAAGTTTACAAAGTTTTCTTTTGTGTAAAACGATGTTTAAGTAAATGTTAGTAGTTTGACTTGAGTCCAATTATGAATAATGATTATAGTGGACATTCATCATTATTTGTAACTGCCCATTAGGATCTAAATGACTGTTCTCTCAATGGAGAAACTAATACATTGTGAGCATTCCCTGTCCTGCATGGAGTTTGAAGTCAAGTTTCCAGCCTTGCTGGCAGCTAGATACAGATGTGTGACCCAGGCCTCATAGGCACATGGGCCTGCATGAGACTTCAATTCAAAAGTGGGCAGCACCAAGTACCAGTGGAGCCTTTCATTTTTCTGATGTAAGTGCTGGCAAAGGTGTTTGGCTTCAGGAAAGGACAGTGATTTTTGAAAAAGGTCCTTGTGAGAAAATGGCCTTGGTTCTGGTGGCTGCAGTGATAGTACCAGAACTGAGTTCTGGCATGCAGCGCTCAGAGGCAGCAGTGGCCATTGGGGTTTCCTCATCAGCTCAAGTCTCCCATCTTCCTGGAAGCACATCCATGTTTGTTGTTATGTCCCTCAAAACAGCTCTGAGAACTACATATTGTTATTATTTATTTACTTACTTACATTGAGTCAGGTTCCTGATTTATTCTTCTATTCTAGCTCATTATAAGATGGTGATAATGTTTTGGCATTGATTTTGGTTAATTTAAATAATTCTGACATATACAAAAAACCATATATTTAATATATTAACATTGTAACATATATTTTTGGAGATATAATCTATACCTAATAAATCACACCTATAAATTGTTTAATTTGATTTATTTTCACATATGTATACATCTGTGAAACTGTCACCCCAGTCAAGATAAGGAACATATCAACACCTCCAAAGTTCCTCGAGTGCTTTGGAAATTCTTCCTTCCTGCCTATCCTCCCTGTCCATCCCAATTTGTTTCAGTCACTTTAAGTTTGTTTGCACTTCTAGAATTTTATGTCAATGGAATCCTACAGTATGAAATTTTTAATTTAACTTTTTCACCAAGCACATTATTTTGAACTTCATGATGTGTGTATCTATAGTTCATTTTCTTCATTGCTTATTTTTGAATATCATTGAGCTTATTTGAACTCTGTGTGTATAGTTTTCATAAAATTTAGAAAATTTCAGCCATTACTTCTTAAATATTTTTCTCTTCCCTTTGCTTCTCTCCTTTGGCGACTCCAATGACTCATATATTAGACCACTGGAAGTCGCTCAGCAGCTCATTAATGTTTTGTTCATTTGTTAAAAAGTTTTTTTTTTCTGTCCATGTTTTATTTTAGAGGGTTTCTATTGCTGTGTTTTGGAGTTCATTGATTTTTTTCTTTTGCACCATTTAGTTTGCTATAAATTCATCCAGTGGATTTTAAATACCAAACATGGTAGTTTGCATCTCTATAAATTCAATTTTTTTTATATCTCCCTTTTCTCAACTGTTGGAACATATGAGACAGAGTTATAAAATCTGCTTTAATTTTCTTATTGCTGATTTTAATATCTACATCAGTTCTCTTTCATTTTTTAACTGATTTTCTTTTTTTCCACATTGTGGGTCATATTTTCTTGCTTCTTCATATGCCTTGTAATTTTTGACTTCATATCAGATATTGGTATTTTACATTATTGGGTGCTGAAAACTTCTGTATTTCTTTTATTTTTGAAGATTTTATTTATTTATTTATTGTTAGAGAGAGGGGAAGGGGAGGGAGAAAAAGGTGGGAGTGAAACATCAATATGTGGTTGTCTCTTGTGCACCCCCTACTGGGGACCTGGCCCACAACCCAGACATGTGCGCTGACTGGGAATTGAACTGGAGACACTTTGGTTCCTGCACTCAATCCACTGAGCTACACCAGCCAGGGCCTCTGTATTTCTATCATATTTCTTAGCTTTGTTCTAGCACACAGTTGAGTCACTGGCTTAGCAGTTTGGCCTTTTGGATCATGCTCTTATGATTTCCTAGGTGGACCCAGCCCCATGTTTATCCAGGGCTAATTATTCCTCACTATTGCAGCAAGACCCTTCCTACTCTGCCTAATGCCCTGTGAGGCCTTGCAGTCTAGCTCTTTCTTCTGATCTTTTCAAGTTGTTTTTTTCTTGGCCTAAGATAATTTCCTCATGTGCAAATGGTTAATACTTGAGGGGGCTCTGTGGATCTCCAAAGTGTGCACTCATGCTCTCTCTTTGTCTCTCTCTCTCACTCTTATTCAGTAGTCCATACTAAGAATCCTAGCTTCTTTTGTTCCTCAGACTCTCAGCTTCATGTCCTCAAAGTTAAGGAGTCCACTGCAGTCTTCTTCAGTCCCCTTTCTCTGTGCCAAAGCCCCAAAAGTCTTCACAACAGGAAGCTGAGGCAGCCACAGGGCCACCTTATTTGTATATAGTCTGTCTGGGACCCCTGATATTGACCACCTATTTTCTAAATTTTGAAAAGCAGTTGCTTTATATATACTGTTTGGTCTTTTTCAATTGTTTCATGTGGGAGGGTGTATCTACTCGCTCTTACTTAATTTCAACCAAAAGTGAAAGTCTTCTAAGAGCATTATTAAATTGTAATAGATGCACCATAAAATTCACCCATTTTAAGCATAGAAATCAATGATATTTATTAAATTCTCAGAGTTGTGCAACCATCACCACTATTCTAGAACATTTCCATTAGTTCAAAAAGATTTCATACCTATTTGCAATTAATTACCTTTGTTGCCATCCTCAGCTCAGACAACTACTAATTGCATTCTGTCTCATGGAATTGCCTTTTCCAGACGTTTTATCTAACTGGAATCAGACAATATTTACAATGGCTTCTTTCATTTAGGAGGAGGTTCTTGAGGTTTATCCATGTGGTAGCGTTTATCAGTTGTTCCTTCTTTTGTATTAAATAGTAAGTATCTTTCTCTATGGATATATCACACTGTTTATCCATTTACCATTTGACAGATACTTGGATTGTTTCCTCTGTCTGGCTGTTATTACTAATGCTTCCATGATTATCTGTGGATAGGTCTTTGTGTGGACATATGTTTTCATTTCATTTCTTTTGATAGATAGCTGGAAGTAAAATTGTTGGATTATATAGTCAATTTATGCTTAAATTTTTAAAGAAACTGGTAAACTGTTTCAAAGTAGGTGTACCATTTTACATTTCCACTGGTAGTATACAAAGTGCTCAGTTTCTCTGTATCCTCATCAACAATTCTTAGTGTGTTGTTTTGATTATAGTTTATATAGTGGACATCAAGTAGGTACATTATGGTTTTAATATTTATTTCTCTAATGATCACTGATGTTGAGTATCTTTTCATGTGCCAATTAGCCATGTTTTGGTGAAATATTTATAGGAATATTCTTATCCATTTTAAATTTGGTTATTTATTTTACTATTATTGAACTGCAACAGTATATATCTAGATGCAATTTCTTTATCAATAATATTATTTGAATATTTTCTTCCAGTTTATGTCTTATCTTTTACTTCCTTAGTGGTATATTTACAGTACAAATATTTTTAATTTTTATTAAGTCTAGCTCATCATTTAAACATTTTATAGATGATTTTTTGATATAGCTAAGGGTGTTATCATTTTAAGAAATGATTATTTCTACTTAAACTAGCCAGAGTGGATTTTGTTGTTTATAACTAGGAAATTTGATTGCCATAATAATTAAAGAAGGAGATCAAAAGAATTATATTTCCATTCCAGGCATTTCATATCCAACACGGAGGCAAGCCACTCTGGAATCGCAAAGCTTTATTTCAGACAGTTCTACCTCTTGTTTGCCTTCGCTGCCATCAACCAGAGGGTGCTATTGGATCAGTTACCAAGGGACTTCCTGAGCTGGATGGGTGAAGTTGTTCTGATCTAAAACACTTCAGAGATCATAGTGGACATTTTATGTTGCTTTTTGAGTTCTTGGATCTCATCAAAGTCTTAGATAATTAGGAAGAATTAGCATGTCATCATGACTGTGAGGATGCAGCTAGGAAAAGAGCACCCCAGAGTTAAAACCTCTTAGGATAAACACATGATTTTTGTCTCTGTGGTTCTTATGAGAAGCTAGTTCTCTGTTTCATTGGACATCATTTGGACTGAGAAAAACAATTTTGAGAGATAAAAGCAAATAATTAAATCACATATGAAATTAAGGTAGTTAATCCACAATTTCTTATTATAAACAATTTAAAGCTACCATGGAATCTCAGCATCTGAACAAACTCTGGCATTACAAAGAGAGAGCTGAATGAGGAGATGGGAGGTTGAGGTTCAAGTCCTCGCCCTAAGGCTAGCAAGCTTTGTGATATTGAGCAACTCACTTTTCTTATCTGAGCTTTGTTTGTCACCTGTATATTAAGCATGGACTAGACATTGCAGAGTTCCTTAGGCCTTTTAAAAACCTGTCAGTATAGATGACTATCTGGAAACACAGTCTTTCCTACTCAAATTGTCAGTCTTTATTTTAGGACAGAGTGAGCTGGATTCTCTCCACTTTAAAGGGCTAAAGGAGAAGAAGTTTCTAAAAACCTGAGCTGATTGTGGTGTCTGCATGCATTTAAGGAAAGAATGCTCCGTAGGCACATCTGAAGTGCTTGGCATTACTTCTTGCGTTGGGTGTTCTTGAGAGGAGCAGAGATGGGGAAAGATTGCTGTTCCTTTGGCCAGTGATGTTGACCCTTTGCTCTTTATCAGAGCCAGTGACCCCATTGTGCAAAACAAATGTGTGCTCAGCGGAGGGTACTTCAGGCCAAGAGCAAGCTGTGCGCACAATTATGAAGTAAATGAAGTTGAATTCTACAGTGCTCATTACTTTCTGTGTATCCTCTGAAGTTTTGGCATGCCATATTTAGTGAGACAGCGTCTACACAAGTGCCTGCCACAACAACTCTCAGAAAGTAGACACTCAATGAATATCGTTTCTCCCATCTGCCCTGTGTTTTGCCCCCTAACATGTACTATGATATTCACTTTTTGTAAGCCTCTGGAACCTTCACATGGTACTCTGTTCATCCAGAGTTCTCATTAAAGTCTGCCTACGGCTTTGAGTCTTTTTTACACTTTTGCTTTCACTTACAATTGATACACTCTGTGTATTGTTTTTCTTAGGCCCACTAGATAACTAGTTAGTAGAACCTAAGTGCAATTTATTTATAGACAAGGTATTAAACTAATTTAACTCATTTTCATTGAATACATTCTATGGTAGGTGATACTCTAGTGATGAGGGTACTTCAGGGAAAACACAAAAGTTTCTGTCTCCAAGAAGCTTACATTCTAAATAGTGAAAAGTAGGACTATGAGTCAGTAGTGGATATGTTGTTTTTGCTGTCCCCAAAACCATTTATCTATTTTTTATTTCCTGGTAGCTCTACTCTGATATTTCTATGGGACACTTTTCATCCTCCTTTTATTGGATTCTTGATGTATGTGTCCCTCAAATACCTCCAATCTTCTTTAACCAATTTGTGGGTACATGACCAAGCTGGATCAATCAGATCCTTTTGTCAGGCTGAGTAACAAAAGGACTGAAAATTACCAGAGTGAGTTCAGTACAAAGATGGCATTCCAATTAAAGCCACTGATTCCTGTAAACCTTAAACTTCACTGCATGAAACTCAGAGCTTCACTAATGCTAGTTGATTCCAAAGGCCTTATCATTTGACTATTTCTTTTGTGCAAAATTTCCTTCAAAGTTTCTTAAGTTATTGAGTTTTGTGTTACTTGGAACCCAGTAATCCTAACTATATTAAGTTGGTTAAGTAAGAAGCATCACATTTAAAAAAAAAACCCTACTTTTTAACTTAAATTCAACTTTAAGCTCCATCAACTGGGTTGACAGAAAATGTAATATAATTTATTGGGGTTTTCCTCCTCTTTAGGAGTAAGCACTCAGGAAGCTCCTGCTGTCATCATCACTTGTCCACATGGGTCATTGTTGAACTAGCTACTATCCCAGCCTCTGTACTACACCAGGGACAAGGAAATCATGATATGGCTGGACACCCTTGAGTTAGGTTTCAGTTTCTATAGGTGCACCACGTAAAACTTTGTATATATAAATATACATAATCTCTCTGAAACTTTGTACTCTCCAGCTAATTATTCTGATGTAAAACTTCCCTGAGACAGTCGATTTATCTGAGAGTCTATGCTATCTTCTAAGAACATAGGGCAAACTCTCCTGTTCATTCTGTCTTGTTCATTCACCTGTCTTCTCTAAATGACCCTGATTTGTGTTCTGAATTCTAGGGGACAATTCATTGCTTTATTCATTTAACATGAATTTATCCAGTTTTTGCCCCATATCAGGTCCTGTATGAGGCTATGGAATTACAGAGAAGAATTTATTACAGTTTCTGCCCAACAGTGACTCACAGTCAGGGCGAGGAGGCTTGACTAGTGAGGTGGTGGCTAAATAATCAAATAATTATGGCAGTGATAAGAGCCATGATAAAGGTGTGAAAACACATATAATGGGAGTGCAGAGGAAGCTCTTGAGTCTGATTGGAGATATCATGTCATGGATGGGTTACAGAAGGAAAGGATAACTGAGTAGAGTCATAGGGAACTAATGGGAGTTTGCTTAATGTACAGATGGAGTAGGAATAGTAAACAAATGAAGTAAAATGGAGAGGAGGGAAGGGGAAAGAGAGAGAGAGAAAGAGGGAGAGACAGAGATAGAAAAAAGAGACAGAGACACAGAGACACAGAGAAAGACAGAGAGTGGGGAGAGAGAGAAGGGAATGAAGGAGAAGGAGGTAGCAGAGAAAGGCGAGCAGGGGGAGGAAGAGGAAGAGGAAGAGAAGAATGGGCGAAAGAGTGACTTGTGTTAGAGAATTAAAGTAGTCTGATATGACTGATATAATGAGTGAAGAGTTCATTGGGGCCACATGGGAAATGAACGGGAGAGGTAGGCAGGGGACAAAGCTTAGTGGGTAGGGGATGTTCTACATGCAAACTTAAGTTCTGTCCCTTTGGTGCTGTCAACTCAAGAAACCTAGGTTTTTTATCTGTAAAAGAGAAAGGTAGCAACTCCTTCATTTTGTTATTGTAAGGATTTGATGGATTTATGAGTGGAGTATAGCAGGTCCTCAGATAAGGTTGTTTCAGTCACTGTTGGTCGAGTTTGCCCATTCTATGCATGTCTGCATGGGTTTTCTTAGGGTACTTCAGTTTACCCCTGCATCCCATGTGCCCATGAGGTGATTGGCATATCCCCTTATGAGTTGTCCCCTTATAGTGTGTGTGCGTGGGTATGAGTGTCTCCTATGATAGAAGGGTGTCCTGTCCAGGGTGAGCTCTCCCCTAGTACACTGAGCTGCTGGGAGAGGCATTGGCCACCTGTGACCATGACCCTGAATTGTAATAAGTAGGTTGGAAAATAATAAACTTGCTTGTTTTTATTAACCTTTCTAAATGTACATATAGCTCACATTTATTTCAATGTTTAATATTATAAAATAGTAAAAGTATTTTGAGTCTTTATTTAGAAGTTTGGTGATGGTTTTGTGACCAGAAATATGCTATGGGGAGTTAACTCCTGTTTCTAACTGTAGACTATGTTACTATGTTAAGATTGGTTTCGTTATTCGTGGTTTCACTTGAAGTCGCAGTTTTTTAGACCCTGTTGTGACATTGAGTTAGGACTTACTGTACCTAGTGCCAGTGTCTGCCAGACAGCAGAAATCAAGAAATTTCTCTCTCCCCCTTCCCCACACACCCTGAAATTTATCACAAAAGCCATAAAGCTGAAGGTTACTGATAAAAAATGCTTGGTGGATGCATGTGGGAATGATTGAAGAGAGAGGGTGAAGCTGTATTAAAGAGAGCCTTTGAAGCTGGGTAGAAGCTTTAGTGAGTCAAAATCACAAGCTTAAACGTGACTTAATTAAAAGCATAGTATTAAAATTAAAAAAAGAAACCAGTGATACAAATTGGTATAATCTTGTCACCTAATCAGTCAATACTGTCATTTATCTGTCACATTTCTTTTTGGTGAAGATCAAAATCACTACCATTTCCAAATGTAACAGGTTTGCAGAAATAGTATGGATAGGATAATTACATTTGAATTTTTACTTAAAATTAAGCCATGATAGTTTCAGTTATTTGACAGTCATTTTTAGTTCTTTATTTCTTCCTATCATATTTTCCTCCTCTTAGGAAATCATTGTTAGTAACTGGATGTGTTTCTCTCCACACAATTCTTCATGGTCATAAAACTATATACAAAGTTGTTATTGTCCAAAAATGGAATAATTTACTTTCTTACATAAAAGTATATCAGGGACATCCAGCTCATTGCAGGACTCCAATAAATAAGGAAATATAAAGGTAAGTCTCCATATTATAATTATTTTCCTAATGGGAAAGGATTTTGAACATGAGAGAAGTGTTGAAAACTTTTTTTAAAGATTAGTCTATCAGTGGTGGAGGAAGTCTCTGGAGCCATCTTCCAGTCTCAGCTTTAATGTCATTTCCTCAGAGAAATGTTCCCTGACAACCCTGACTAGGGTAAGTCACACTCATACATGTTCGAATGGAATCTTCTATTTGTTCTCTCATATTCACTGGCATATATTGAGAAAGTATTACTTATTAATAAGCTATTTTTATTCATATTCTATGCTCTCATCTCTGTATTACCTAATATAGTGCTTGACAGATATAAAAAGACTAAAGGGAATGAATGAATGAGCAGAGAATTGTGGGAGCCATGGTGAAGGGCAGTGATACAGGTGTCAAAGTTTGATGCAGTGGCATGGGAGTGGAGTGTGACAGTCAGTGACAAGGTTGCATCAAGGGCTCAGAGATTGATATTTTCCTTGTTAATTCATGGTAGTGAAGGTTTATTCCTTAATATTTTTGTACTATAAGCTGGACTTTATTGGTTCTCTCTTGGAAATAATTTGACTCTTGGTAAGAGACTCATGGTAACCAAATGTGTAGAGATACTGTTCATTTGAGGGGCTGTCCCTTTAAATGCTCACACCCTCAACACAAGTCACCCTGGTGCCAGTGATGAGGTATGTGGGGATTCGAACTCATACACAGTTGATTGTTTAGTGGGCATATAATTGGAGCAAAAATGAACTGATGATTTTGAGGTGTATTTTATGTAGGTTGCCATGTGATCACAGAAAACATTTTTACCCCACAGCAGGAAAGCAGAAACCTTTTTAGTGACCTGACTGCCATCTTTCTGATGAACACAGTGCTGCTTTGCCTCCTTAAACATGTTTTAACACTGGCTTCCACTTGGCGTTCATGATTACTTTACGTCAAAAGTGCCAATCAAGCTTTAATAAAATGACGTAGACCTGAGAGACATTCTATCCCCACTTACATTTGTTGCTTTAACTCTCAGCCATATGTCCCTTTGTATTGGCTAAGGCTCTTCTGGTTGCAAGAAGCAGAAATCAGTAAGTTAAAAAAAAGGTAACTTGTAGGAAATATGCCAAGGTAGCTAAAAGATGGAATGGGTGAGCCAAACAATAGTGCCTCCGGAATGGGGTCAACTGTGGGGACCCCAGTGGTGAACCTTCCGAGGCCATTCCCTCTGTGTCTACTATAATCTTCTTTCTTTAGTTCAAAGTTCATGGGTGTGAGGGAAGCAGATCTCTGTCATCCTGTTTACTGCTGACTATGATAGGTCCAGGGAATCTAAAATAAGGTGCAGTTAGTATTAGGTATCGAGGGAGAAATGTTATGGGGCAAAATCCTCAAAAAAATTGGAAAGGATAGAATGGCTAACTGAATATGAAACAGGAGAGAAAAGGTTTAGTCAAAGAAAATGTTAACTTTTACAGCCTCAGGTGATTTAGAAAATAGTGATGCTATGAGAAATTTTGGAATGGAGAATACTTTTGGGGGGTAGTAAGAAAAAATGAATTATTATTTGTTTGGCTTTATGCAAATTTGAGTTAATCATGATGGTTAGAACTTCAAGTTAAGAGTTTTTTAAAGGGAGGTATAGTGAATAGAGTAGTAGAAATAGAAAGTCAGATGTTGGCATAGCCATGAGAACAGAGTAACTTCCCTGGTTAATTGTGTATTTCTCTGACTTTTCATTTCCTGGAATAAAGGAACCATAGCTTAATTATCTTTCAATCTCCTAAGTCTTGCTCAACACTCACAAGGTACAAAAAAGTCACTATGACATTAAATTGAAGTCTAGAGAAAACAGAGCAAAGTGATAAGACATTTCTGCTTTCTCCTGGAAAAAGTTCAAAACTTGAGTTTCATTTCATAAGGCTCTGCCAGAATAAACCTACTTCAGAGGCTCCCTCTTTTGATAACGGGAGTCCATCTGCATCATTTATTTCTTTCATTTAGGCTTATATGACTGGGGAGGGTTGTATCATCTGTCCTCTGTGGGTTGTTGGGTTTATTGCATTATATACGTTTATGCCCTAAACATTAGCTTCTTGAGGGAGAACAATGAGACATTTTAATCTGAGTTTTCCTTTGATTCTGACAGCAAAGAAAAAAATCTGGAAGAATAACATTTCAGAATATTTTTGCTTACTCTTCACTACTCAATCAATACTTCTGCCAGCAGCGAGGGACAGAAGCTCTTCCCTCACTTAGAAGTAGCAGCTATGCTAGACACTCAGATAGTGAGTGACAGACAGTATTGTAGAGATAGATAGGGATGGATAAAATACAGATTTTATTTAATTTCATCTTAACCGCATTTATTCTATTCCCATTTTACTGCCCATTCATTGCTCCATGTGAGTCCAATTCTATTTCAACCCGAGGTATAAACACAATATAATACTAGACATTTTCACTCAAAAGCATTTTCAGATCTTGTCACCAGCTAAATCTCCTCTTTTTATGGATTTCAAGTTTCCTATAATGAATTTTAGTGATTTTAAGCTTCTAATTTTTAAAACTTGTAGACTGTAAGCATTTATTAAAAGTGTAATGCTATTATATTTTGGCAAGGGTTACCACTTTGTAATTATTTCCACAATAAGAAGGTTGATATTGAATGCAGTTTAGTGACCTGCATAAAAGCATAAGGTCACTTATCTAAAAGTTGGACAAAATTATTAAGTTCATGTACAAAATGAGCTGGTATATTATTAAGTAAAATGCAATTTTTGACAGGCGGAGTTACTAACTCTTTACATGAATTAGTCTCTTCTGATCTAGAATCATGTCTGTGGCAAATGCCAACCATTTGCTTTTCTAAATGTCATTGATACTTAAAATAATTGCCATCTTTTTTCTTCTGTTCTCAACTATAAAATAAAATTGTTCGCTTGTCTTCATCAGATCTTCTTTCCTATGTTGCAATAACCGCAAAAACAATTGAGCGTTGCCTGGAATTCCATTAACCATTTTACTTGAGATAAGTACTCACTATGTGATTGAAGAGGAGTACAACCAAGGCACCTACATGTTAATTCACTTGCTTAATAAAGTGGTGGGATTAACATTTAAATTCAGGTAGTGAAACTTTGGAATCTGCATTTTTGACCTCTACTCCCATCCATTTAGACACAGTTTTTCCTCATGCACACATGAAAGACATAAGGATAAATGTGACAGTTCCTGAAGCGAAGATTTTTTTTTTGTTCTGGCCTGCTGGGAGGGGTGTTCAACCACAGGGCAGCAGATTCAGGGTAGCTACCTTTTATTGAGTGATTTTGGTACTGTACACCCATCCTTATTATAATAATGCAGTGAGGAAGGTATTATATTAGTATTTTCATTCTTCAGGTGAGGAAATTGAGGCTGAGGAAGATTATACAACTTAACCTAAGGGAGTAGTTGTGAATGGTGATGGTAAAATCAGCAGTTAAGCCAAGTTCTAGAATCTTCATGAGCTATCACAAATGTACTGCCTATTTGTTTTTACCCCAGACTCCATTCACAATCTAGTTCTGGTGTATACATAGCTGACAATCAGCTGCTTCAGAATCATCTGAGTTGCTTGTTAAAAATGCAGCTTCCTGGTTCCAAGTATAACAATTCAGTCTCAGGGGATCTGGTGCATGGCCGAAGAACCTGCATTTTAACCATTATTCCTTACATAATAAGCTTGGAGTGCAACTGTCTTAGTTACTATTAGGAAAATGTTTAGGAGAGAGCGAATGTGTGTTTGCTCTTTAGTCTTGTTTAAGTCTTACACACGGATTTTGAAAAAGTCGGTAATACAGTCCTGAAAACTCTTGCCATGTCACCAGTTGATTAAAACTACAAGACTTGAGAACTTCCCAGGACTGGACTTACAATTCCTGGTTTTTGATACAGGGAAATGACTGAAGGAACGACTTGCATGCAAGTTGGAAGATCATGGCCTTGGGCTGAAAGCCCCAGGGAATTAATTTTAGCCATAGTGGGCAAAGGCAGGGAAAAAAATGTCGGAACTCTGCAGAACAAATAGTTCTATGTTCAGTTTGTAATTTTGGACAGAACTATTGTGCCAGCCGTTAACTCCTGTGGCTTCTATTTAGTGTTGTGCAATAGTCTCTCAATTGTCCACTGATTTACCAGTTATTTTAGGCTTTCTATGTCTTTGGTACTTATCATTCTGTGCCTACCAAAAAAGTGAACAATAAAAGTGATCAGCTGGGAACATTTTAATAAGGCAATCCAGTCCGAAGCTTTGCATTTAAGTATTTGTTCAAATTTGAGGAGGTTATGCCTCCAAGCTGTTTTACTTGGCCTAATGAATGAGAAAAGATAAAAAAGATTAGAGAATTTCTGGTAATTTTGAGCTACAGGGGAAAAAAAAAAGGCTGTTTATGGGGAGGAGTTTATAGCAGCATGCTCTTTGAACAGATGGTTTGCTTAAATTGTTTACAATCCACTACCAAAAAGATTGGGAGAATGAGATTCTAATTTGACCTTGCTATGAGGTGGAACTCTAGCCACGTTGTATTGTGTCCTGAATGTTAAAATTTAAGCACAAATGCGTTGTTATAATATGTTTGTTTATCGGTGGTGGAAAAAACTATTTTTCTGTTCCTCTGTGCCCCATGTGGCTTTCTAGGCTACACTGTTCTTGTGAGATGGAGACTCTGCATATAACTTCTACTACTTAATTAAAGGAAAAACATGCACTCATTAGTAGCTCAAGGTCTGAAAATCAGTGAGAAGAGCAAGACTTTCTGATTGGTTCATGTGATGCTCCCTTCCAAGGGTGCAGGGTTTTGTTAACTCTGAAAAATCCACATTTTGGGGGTGATCTTATTTAGTTAGGTCTGTGATTAAAACTATATTTCTGCATCACAGGGTCTCTTGGGTGAATGTTTAAGCATTTTATTAGTTTTGACCAGATCACAAAGAACTGTGAGGTGTTTTGGAGAATGTGTAATTAATTTTGGAGCATTATAAGACCGCTCTAAACTTTAAAACAAGGCAACAAGGTCTGCATCATTACCAAATTTAAAGATAAAAGGTTAATTAGTGTTTGACCTTAGAGTCATTTGAAAGGGGAAGGTCTTACTTGGAAAGTGTTAGATTAAAATTTGTTCTGAATAATGTAGAGAGAACCTGATAAAAAACCCAAATGAATGGCTTTCTACTTAGCAGCCCTAACTTCTGATTTATCCTCTTGTTTTGAAATAGTTTATATAATACTAAAGTAGATGTCAGTTTTCTACCTTTACTCTATTTCCTGTTAGGAATAGGGTGGTTACCAGAAAGGGTAACTTGTGCAGAAGAAATAGCTAATAGTTGTCTGGCTTTTTAAATTGAAATTTTCTAGGTCAAAAAAGATAACCGGGTGCTTTAGATTTTTACGTAGTGGTGTATATTCTGATACTTAGAATTCTGAACTTTTCTATTAAATTAAGTTTACTTTGAGGTTATTTTTTAAAACTGTGGTTTAGCAGATAGCTATTTCTAAATAAAAATATGCATTTACCAGTGAGGTTAGTACTAATGAAACGGTTCCTATACATGGTGCCTTATACTTGGTAAACAGTTCTGTTAACCTGACTACAAGCCTGACTCACAGTCCAAAGGGAAAGATTTTTTTTTTTTTTGGATAGTATACAGTACTCAGTCTTAAAGATCACACTTTGTGGTTGTCTTTGGGAAGAAAATCCTGCAAAAACTAATCTCAGTTATTAACACACTGAAGTGAGAGTGAGTGACCCTTGAAGTTCAGAAAGGTAGGGAAGAGCAGGGCTGAGAAAGGAAGAAAGTAACTCTCCAGGCGTAGGATTTTCCTGGCGAGTGGCACCCGGCAGGGTCTGCCATTGTTGGCCCTGCACTGTCTCAAATCGCTGGAGTCTTACTGACTTAGAGAAGACCCTAAGTGCTAAAAAGGGTTTGGTTTCTGAAGGCTTATTAGGTCAGAGGATCAGAAAACTGAAAACTTACGAGCAGAGTGTCTTGAGATTGCAAAACAACAATAACAACAATGACAGAGTGGCTAACACTTCCGTGGCCCTTATTATATGCCGGTTACAGTTGTAAACAGTCTATCTGAAAATCACTCATTTGGTTCTCACTACAACCCTGAGAGGCAGGCAGTGCCATTTTTCCAATTATACAGATGGAAAACTCAGGCACAGGGGAGATGAGTAGGCAATTTTCCCCAGTGCACTCACTTAGTAAGTAGTGGAACCAGCTTCTGAACCAGGCAGTCAGGTCCTGAGTCTGTGTGCTTGGTTACCACCTGCATGAAGATGAGACTCCTAAGACATACACACTCCAATTGAAGCTGTGCCTGTCTAGACTCAGGGTTAGAAACAGTGGTAACAGGCTATATATCTGGCTTTCCAAAACAGTAAAAATTCACCTATTTTCTAGATAGGCATCGCTTTGAGTATTTCTTAGATTTGCAAGTCAGAGGCTTTCTTGGATGGTCTCTGTATTTATTTCTGGAAGGCCCCTCAGGAATCATGCACCAGACAGTGGCTTAGCAAGGGAGATCAGTCAAAGGCTCATTAATAAACCCCAGGGAACAAGTTCATTTCAGAGTAATCAAAAACGATCTTTTGTTCCTCTCATTCTTCAAAGGAAAGCCATTGGGAAACAGGGAAACCAATTGCTACGAGTCCCTCTGCCCAGTTTAATCAGACAGTGACCTGTTGAATCAAAGCAGTGTCCTCAGCTGTCCTTTGTTGGCTGCCTCTTGATGAGGCCAAGTGCCGTGTGACTGATAGAGCCATGTTGGATGTTCATGCCACATGTTCTGATGAGTTAGCACTTGGCTGCAGCTATTACATGGCTTCTTAAAAGAAGCATTAGAATACCCTGTGGGGAAATGAGCAAGGTTTCAATGGCAAAAATGCTTCTGTGGAGGAGCTGCCTACAGAGGTACATGTTGTTTAGGTGTGCAGTCAGTCCTGCAGCAACTGATGGATATGCCTTTCCCTTCAGGTGTTTCCCTTCACTTGTGCTGTGAAAGGCATGAAGGGCACCTTGGAAGGAGGTGGGGCCTTGCATCATCACTTCATCTTTCTTCTGATTAATGCAGACTCACTCTGGAAAGATAAATGACCGTTTGCACATGTGACAACTACCTAAACCATTAATATCTATTGCTCTGGGTTGGATTTGTACATTTTTAGGGCTGTCCCACTGTGGCCATTATTGACCTCTGAACACAGCATTGAATGCATGCTTTTGCTAACTGGAAACTGTCTTAGAAGAAATAGGCAGTAAGTTTCCAAGAAGTCTCAGTGGATCTGTTTTACATGGAAATATATAATTGATAAGACAGTAGAGTGGGTTAAAAACTTTACAGTTACAACTCAGGTATACAGAAATGATTATTTATTTGTCTATTACTGAACCTAACTTAGCTTGAGTCCCTATTTGCTCAGTTGGCTGAGAAGATTTACTCGTGCCACTTCAACTTGGTTTAGTTACTTGTAGTTCATTCATCGAAATCCTGGGATTATTCTTCTGGCCCCTTCTTTGATTATCTGTAGAGGTGATATAAGTTCCTGTGTGACTTAGAGTTTATCCTGGCACCAGGAGAGAAGTGTCTTCTTTGTTGGGTCTTCTCTGGTTCCTTCTGGCTTCTGGTGAGGTATAGCAGGTCTGTTCTGGCCCTTGGGCGTCACGTGCAGCTTCTGGTGTTGATACAGTAGAGCCTGGCCGAGCTGCTAGTCTAGAGGTCCAGTGTGGAGGTCCAGACTCTACATCCCGTGCCCTGACTCTGGTGCTCTCAGCCACAGGCCCTCTGACACTTCTCTGCTTTCCCTTCGAGCATGCTCAAGAACTCATGGCTGATTTCTGGATAGAAAGTGAACTCTATGGCTCTCTAGGAAGTTTCCTAGGGCTCATTTGTCTGGAGCCTCTCCCAGGCATGGCGGTGTCTTGTGTACCATGTTGCTTTGCTGCCACACTGAATAAGGGAGTGTCCTAAGAGCTGGTGGTATTCCCCGGCTGTGCTTTGAAAACAAAGCGTTTGCATTCTGCTCTGGGTGTTTTCATTGCTTTTCCATTGTGGGGTGTTAATCACAGTGGGGTGGGTGGGTAGGTAGAGAGCAGGTTAGATATTCACCCTTGTCAGTCGGCTACAACATGCTCAGCCTCTGTAAGGCTCGCACCTGACTCATCTCCTTCTTCCCACCTCCCATTAAAGGCTTTATCAAAATTTTCATGTTGAGAAAACCTCCTATTTTTCTCTCTGCTCTGAGTTTTATACCAAAAATAGGGCATTGAGTCATTTAAGTTTTGGCTCACTGAAACTTACTAATCTGTTTCCTCACAATGATACCTGAAAGCCTTGATTTCCAGAATGTTGTCTCAATGCTAAGTGAAATAAGCCAGACAGTGAAAGACAAATACCATATGTCTCACTTATTTGTGGAATGTAATGAAGGAAATAAACTGCCAAACAAAACAGAAACAGAGGCATGGGTACCCAGAACAGACTGACAGCTGTCAGAGGGAAGGAGGGGGGAGACTGGATGAAAGAAGGTGGAGGGATTCGCCAGAGAACATACATGCAGAACCCACGGACATAGATGACGGTGTGGGGATGGCCAGGAGGAACAGAGGGAAAGAATGGGGACATCTGTAAAAGGGTAAACAATAAAAGAAATAAAGTTTAAAAAAAGCCAGATGTGAATATCCAAGTTGAGGGGTGACATTATGTTTCTCTGTTGTATTTATTCTCTCATGGAAGAAAGAAATGTAGTGGTTGGATCCAGTGGTAGAGTCAGAAACACGAACTCCTGGGAAAGAAGATGCATCCATTAATATTTCAAATATATTATTCCAGCCACAACACTTTTCTCTTCTAACTGTATGCGTGTACTTCAAAAACAGTTCAGATTCTCCTTCCTTTTTCCTCCCCTACTTTTTTCAGTTCTCCATAGCATTGAAACTTTCCTGTTATTGGGTGAGGTTTTGTGTAACTAAGCTTAACCCTTGCCCTGCCAAAATCATCTGTAGAACACCTAAAGCGGGTGCTGACTATGAGGGAAGAGCTATTATGATCTTCGCTTTTTAGATGAGAAAACTGAATTGGGGAGATTATAACTATGTTCACTCACCTGACATTATACTGCCATTTCCAATGTGAGTTATTTCAGACTTCTCTCTCTCCCTCTCTCTCTCTCTCTCTCTCTCTCTCACACACACACACACACACACACACACACACACACACACACACACACACTTAGCTAAATCATCCTGAAAACACTCTATGGAAATTAAGTTCCTACAAAGGATTTTATGCTTATACAATGAAAAATAATTTATATAATTTTTAATTTTGAAAGCAAATCAGTTCTATAGTTTCTAATAAACTCAAAGATTTTTTAAATAGTTTTTTAAAATAAATACATTCTGATTAAACAGTGCTTAGACATAGTAGTGCCTCTTTAGATACAACTCCAGTGCACTGGTAATGCAAAATGAGCCAGTAGGTTCAATGTCAGTGTCCAAAGAACACTGGAATTATAAATGTCATAATGCCCTTGTGGAGAATAATTCAATTTGCCTGAGAGATTTTATATATACTCAGTCAGAAAAGATGAAAAGATGAAATACTGCCATTTGTAACAACATAGATAGATCTTTAGAATATCATGCTAAGAGAAAGAAGTCAGACAGAGTCAAGAACCATGTGTTTTCATTCATATGTGGGATATAAAACTGAAAGTAACAAATGAGCGAACAAGACAAAAGAAAACTCATAGACACAGACAACTGTATGGCGGTTATCGGAGGGAAGGGAGGGTGTGGTGTAGTAGAGAGTCTAATATATGGTGACAGAAGAAGATCTGACTTTGAGTGTTAGGCATGCAATGCAATATACAATTGGTATAGAATTGTGCACTTGAAGCTTACATCATTTTATTAACCAATGTCACCCTAATAAATTTAATTTCCAAAGTAAGAGGACATGAAATTAAGGGAGAAAGAACATAAGACTGAGTAGCTGAATAGAAACATTGAATATTTTTTAGATTACTTCTTAAAGTTAAATAGTATGAGAAAAATAAAAATGAAGAGCAAAATACTCCTATATTATTAACAGGAAATGTCACTGTGTGTTTCAAATGGTAGAAATGTCAGTGGTTGAAAGTCTGTGGTGAATTTATGTCATATTCACGAACACACCAGAAACCCAGAAAGATATAAAGTTCACCATTGTCTTCCTTAATGATACTGAATGCACTTTAATAGGAATTTCTCAAACTTTTGTACTTTGAAATGCTGATAAGATGTGGAGATGTATCATATAATGTCTGAAGATGAATCACATCAGTTTGGATGTCTGTTTCCTTAAAGCACCATCAGGTTCAGTTACCGTACATTGCTAAGGGGTTAATTTTCTAAGCAATGAGTAGTGAGAATGACCAGTGATAAGGGAAGGGGAAAAAGCAACTATAATTCATAAAATTCTTTCCATGTGAATATTTTTTTCTGTTTTTTCTCACATTTGCTGCGTGTTGAGGAAAGAATGACAATCGCCTAATTTGCTTCGGTTGGAGTAATAGGCAAAGGATTAGTAAAGATTTTCCACACGGGATAGTGAGTTCATGGGAGTATGGAGCTGCCTCCTCCTCTGGGCGGTGGGCCTGCCACACGTGAGTGACATCAACAACAGCTGCCTCGCAGCCCTGTGAAGCTTTGAGCCCTGACAGACCTGTGTGGTGTCTAGGGTGTTCCTGCAGCTACGTTCAGCTGCTGTTCAGTTGTAGACTTAATCAGATGTGATACCCTGATTCCAAGGTGGGCATTTCTGTCATCAGTTTGTAGTAAGCTACCACATATCCCTGAAGAGTGTGTCCTTTTATATGAAAATTATGAGACAGCAGTGACTCTTTTAGGATCCGTGGTAATGTGATTTTTTGGGTACTGCTGACGAGCGATATGCTTGTGCTTATTCTGGACTTGCACACAAACTAAAACAGTCTGCTATCCTGCAAGACATGCAGTGTTTCCTCTTCCACACCACTCCCCAGTAAAGCTAATCTTTTCAGGCTGAAAGAACAGTACTGTGTTAGAGCAACAAGCAATGATTTACATGCATGCCCAGGTCCTCTGCTGCGTACACACAAGTACAAGATCAAAACTGGAGTGTTTAACTCTTAGTTAACTGCGTTTCTCTGGTGATGAACAATGGAGTCTCTTCCCATGGAATATGAGTGCTTTGATCCTTCTGGCGTGGGGGAGGGCAACATCATTAGTTATTTTTTTTTCTGAAATAGCTATTTTTGATTGTTTGTGGCACGATTTGAAATAAGAGTAGAGATTGTAAAATTATATAATGAAATTATCTTCCAAATTAATCAGGTGCCATTTGCAGATTTCCTGTCTTGTCCTAATATGCTATTCAAGTTTTAAAGGCCTTTATAAACTTTATTGGGACCTACATTTCCTTATTTCTTTCCATATTTATTTATATACGTATACAATAATGCCTTATTTGAAATGTTCCACTTCTGTATATTATAGATTGTACAATATAGCCAGGGTCAGGCTTCAGTTAATTTTTGACAAAAAAATCACAAAAAAGAATTTTATATTGGTTAAACTCATTCAATATATTAAAATGAGATATCCTCATACATTTAAGTAAAGCTATGCATTTTAATTTATTCTCATCTCAAGTAACTAGTTTTGTGTTTGTTGGAATTCCTGAGAGAATGTCATTGATCCACATTTAATTACTATTGTATGATTGAAAATCAGTTCATTGGCGTCCAGTGGGGATGGTGGGATGAACAATGTGAATTTATTAACTTTCAACATTATCCTATACATATGCTTGCATTTTCTTATAGTTTCTTATGGTACAAGCATATTTGAGATAAAGTAGACAATAGAAAGTATTATTTCTCATCATACTCTGAGACTACCTTCTTCAGTATGATATATATTATCAGCTTCTAGCAACATGAGTAGCACACTGCTATACTGTCAATATGAATAACTAAAACATTATGGGTAAGGTTAAAGTGTTCTTATGGAAAAACTCTTCCTGCTATTAAAGGAGAATATTATTACCAAATTGATAATACCCTTTCAGGTTTTTTCCCAGTCACTTACAGATAAAAGTGTTGGTTTGTACATATCTTTTATTAATATTATACAGTATGCATTGTTCTGTAAATTGCCTTTCTCACTCACCAGTATGCCTTAGAGATATTTCTTATCTAGGGGTCACTACTAATTCATAGGGGACTTTTGAAGTGACGACTTAAGTTTTGTGCCTCAGTTTCCTCATATGGAAAATGTGAATACCAAAAGAACCTGTCTCACAGGTTTGTGGAGGAAGAAATAAGTTAGCACATGTAAAGCGCAGAGCAATGCAAGAGTGAACTCTGTGTCAGTTGTTTGCTTATTCTATGTATGCAGATACCTACTTCATTTTTAAAGATTTTATTTATTTATTTATTTATAGAGAGAGGGGAAGGGGGAGAGAGAGAAATATCAACGTATGGTTGCCTCTTGTGCGCCCCCAACTGGGGACCTGGCCTGCCACTCTGGCACGTGCCCTGTCTGGGAATTGAACCAGTGACTTTTTCGTTCACAGGCTGGCGCTCAGTCCACTGAGGCACACCAGCCAGGGCTAGATATTTACTTTAATCTGCTGCAAAATATTCTACAGAATTAGCAGACCATGTTTTATTTAGTCATAGCCATTGATTATCTTGAAACAAATTTTGGAATTACCCTTAGAAAGCTCAAATGTGCAAGGAAAATGTAGCTTATATTTTAGTTTATATATATATATAACTGATGTGATATATTTAACCTGCTGAAAAGCAACCTTTAGCCCAATCTGGTAAACTTTGTCTTGAGTCCAATGCTGCAGTTCAAACACTCTTCAATAACTCTGTCCCTGCTTGGTTGACTGACAGAGATGCTCAATTTCTCCAACTTCCACGTTTTCGCCCTGTTCCTCATGGAGATGGCATCTGATTCTTTGGTTTACTGATTGGTGGTGGTGGTGGGGGTGCTGGGCTGATGTGGGGTTCTCTGGGTTCTCACGGATGGCTGCAGAGGGGCTGAGCTGGTTTGCTCTGTGCTGGTTTTTGACGTGGTGTTATGTTCCACCTGCTCTTTAGGGTACTACTGGCTTAGCTGTTTGTTCCTTGTCTGAAATGATCTGCTTGCAGCAGCCTTTTCTTCTCAATCCCAGGCCTCATAACTCCCCTGGCACTCTCAGAACCTCTGTGTTGCCACAGTGAGGACTTGGTTGATCCCGGGTCTTCTGTTTCCAGGCCTGGAAGGCCAATATTTCTGTTGCAGTTTCATTTATCTGCTGGCCTGCTGCTGTCATTCCCACTCCATGATGCCCTTACATGCTTGAAGATTGTCCTGGATGAGGGCCAGGGATGAAACTGGGAAAAAGGGATGGTGATATGACCTCCTGTTCCCCCTGTGTCTCATTCTTCTGCTCACCACCCCACAGCCTGGAAGTGATGGACTTTGGACCATCTGCTTCCTCTATGGCAGTTCCTCCTTCTACTTTCTACTTCAGTGTCCATTGATTATAAGAGAAGAGCTGGCCTCTTTGTTATATGAAAGAATGTTAGCTAATGAGTCTTGTAGGCTAGGTTTGATGAATTGATAATAGTCTGAAGATTGTAAAATATCTTTTCTCCTTGGACAAATCTGATTTTGTAGGACTACTGTCTTACTGCAAAAACACCTTCAGAAGGCCATAAAATAAATACTAACTTTTTCTTTTTCTTTGTATTCCTGCTGTAATAATCTTAAACTACCTCAGAGCAAATGGGGTATGCATGAGGCGAAGGTCACTAAAAAGAATTTCGAAAGAGAAAAGAACATTATTCCCACTGGTTCATTTCTGCTGAAATGAGTATCTGTCTATATCTATTTCATTTTGTACAGGTTTTAGTATTTCTCCAAGTTACATACTGAGAAATGTAATTGCCACAAGATATGCAGACTTTACATTATATATTTTACTACATAACGACAAATTGTGCTACCAAGTGACTGGACCCATTTACACACACACTATCAGTGACTGAGAGTATCCTTTACCCACCAGCGTGAGGCATTTTACATCACTTATTCCAGTTATAATCTCTCAACAGCCCTCCACAACAGGGATTCCTATTCTTATTTTATACCTGAAGAGATGGAGGTTCAAAGAGTTAGAGCAACTTGCCCAAGGCTACACAGATAGTAAGTGGCAATTTGGGAACCTTTCAAGCAAAGCATAAGATGCCTACTATTTTATTCCTTCTTTCCAGAAATCTATCTTTATTTTGGGTTACCACTATTGTTTTCCTCATGTGCTAGTTAACAATCTGGGGTAAAACAGAAAACAATATCACAAATAATGAACAACGATGCTATTTCATGAGTTAACTCAGCTTAAACACCCGTTAACTGGTCAAGGCACCTAGTTGACCTTACATCTTTTTGACTCATCATTAGTGACACAGGCAGGGAACAGAACTCAGTTGGATGAAGGGCTGGATCTCCAGCTAGCTTTAGCACCGGGAATTGTGAGGCCCACGGCATAGCCTGAAGACTCTAATCATCAGGAGAGCACTCTGTCCAGAGGGACACACACCTGCAGAGTCTGAATCACCAACTATTACATGCATCTTTACTGAGACTGACAGAAGTGAATTCCTCAGGTCAGAAAACAGCACTCTTTTAGCTGAGTCATGATATTTAAAAATCTCTCTTTTTGAGCCTCTTGCCTGGCCAATCAAACTGTCTCCGCAGCAGAACAAATTGTCGGATAATGAAATGCATATACTGGAGCTGGAGAGTGCTGTCCTATTTACAGCAGCCGCTTCAGCCCCAGGCGCATCTCTGGCTGTTGCACTTCTATCTATAAGTTAAAGCAATGGCCTCGGCAGCAGTACACTCTGTACAGCAGCTGCAACTCGTTATCGGCTTTGTCCAGAATTACAAATAGAACAAACACATTTTGCAAGGGCTTTTTCCCCCTCTTATGTAGAGAAGGAGGAATTGGGCAATCAGTGAAATGCTGATGGATCAGTTATGCTGACTTAGAGAAGTCCAAGGCCACATTAGTACTATTAACCCCTGAAAAACAACAACAAAAAAGTTCTTAGAACTTTGTTTAAGCCAATATTTCTGAGAGGTGAAGTTGTAGATTCCCCCAAAGGGAAAAATAGGAAAACATTTGGGTTTCACTTAGTACAATGTACTCGTCTAGATTGCCTTGTAACGTAATGATGGTTAATTCATTTTGTAAAGAGAATTTGTGTCATTTGCCAGATGTTGTTTGACCCCAGAGTCCCGGAGTTGCATAAACCAAATGGTAGGAAGCAAATCAATTTTAGTGAATCATCCCACTCTTATCCCTCAACTTTGACTTCACCTACCAACTCCTGTGGTCACATTTAGGCCTTCTTTACCAGAAGTTGTACTCTCCAAAATTCATAGGTCCTTCTTCCTGTGTACCCTTTTCCTTACTGTTTGACCTTCAGTACTCAAGTATTCCCACTGTTAACAGTTTTTGAGAATCCTTTCCTGTGTAGCTTAGAGTCTAGTGTCTATAATTATAACCATTCCTTTGCAGATACCCTCAACTTCCACAGCCCTGCTTCTCTCTAACTGGCCTGGTAAAACTTAAAATCTTTGGTAAATAGTCCTCCATCTCTATGCCTACAACCATGTCGTTGAACATGGCTGAAGAAAACCACACATGTGGACATTCTGGCGTCACTCTACATGATCAGTTTCAAATGGGAATCTCCTGCTACTGGGTTATCTGCTATGGTTCTTTAGTGACATCATGTCTTATTCTTAACAGAAATCATTTTAAACCTTCCTACCCTCAGTCGAAAACTATATCCTACTCCGTTATAGAGTAGACACCATCAACTGCCCATGCGCTCATGGGCACACTACCAAATCAAGGCACCTTCAGATTTCAGGCATCTACTCCTGCTGCCTTCCTGTCACAATGGTGGAAATGTGCCTCCTCCTATCATAAGCCAGTCCTTCCCCAGGTTCTCTAGATTCCAGCTTGACCCTCTTTCTCAAAGTCTTTACTTTTTGGCTACACTTTTTGTATCATGTAAATTTACTCCTCCCTTTTGGGTAGAGCTGTCTCATCCACTGCAAACATGCCTTGGTCACCATCTGCTTTAAAAGCAAACACACAGCAAATAAAACCCTCGCTTCACATTCTCCTTCAGCTTCTATTATTTTACTTAACTGCTTTTCTTACCTTGTTGCCTCCACTTCTTTGCACCCCATTCACTTTTTAGCCATTTCAATCTGACTTCTCCCTCCACCACTTAAATAAAATTACATATGTGATCTAATCTTGGCCTGATTCAAAGGGGAGGGCTCTGGAGTACAAATCACTCAGCAGAGTTGCCTATTCTGGAGGGAAAGGAGTTTGGTCTTTCACGACCTTATGATGGACACAGGTCAACCAGGGCACTTTTTGGAAAAGGTGTCAGGTGTGACTGATTAGCAGCCAACCCTCACAGCAGCCAGGAGATGGGCATGCTGGCCCAGTAAAGGGGATCTGGGCAGGGTACCCAAAAAGGCCTACCCCAGTTATCTTCTTGCATGAACTCACCTCACATGCAGTGCATTCTCTCTGCAATAATCAGATTGATCTTTTTATAACATAAGCAAAATTCACTCTCTGTGTGCTATAGACTGAATGTTTATACCCCGCCCCCACCACCTCCCCTCACACACAAATGCATCTATTGAAACTCTAATGTCTAACATGATGGTATTTGGAGATGGGGTCTATGGAGGTAATTATGTTACGAGGGTGAAACTCTCATGATGGAACTAGTGCCCCTATAAGAAGATACAGGACATGAGAGAGCTTGCTTCCTCTCTCTACAATAGGAGCAAACTAGGAAGAGGGCTGTCACCAGAACCTGAGCATGCTGGCACCTGGAGCTCAGAACTTTCAGTCTGCAGGACTGTGAGAAATAAACGTTTGTTGTTTAAGCCACCAAGTCCACAGTACATATTTATTTTAGCAGCCTGAGCAGAGTGACATCGAGTTAAAATTCTTCAGTGGCTTCCTATCGTACTGTGAATAACAAATCTATATCTTAACATGTCCTCCCAACCCCCATGCGATCTGGAGTCTGACTCTCTCTCAGATCTCTGCTGGTCATACCCTTCCCTTGCTCACTGTTCTTTTTACCTGCCAATCGTTCCTAGAGGGTATCATTAATTCCCAACTCAAAGCCTTCATGAATGGCATTTTCTCTGGCTTCAATGCTCTTTCTCCCACATTACCTATTTAATTAATATGTATTATTCATATTGCAGCTTAAATATCACTTCCTCAGAGAGACTGTCCCTAATCATCCAATCTAAAGTTTGTTCCCCACTGTTATTTTCTAGCTGAATACCCTGCTTTTCTTCTGCAGAGTTGTAATTAGACATGTAATATAATTTGTAATCATATGTGGTATAATCATATAAGCTGTCCTAATACATTGAAAGCCCTGATTCATTCATATTTGTTAAACATCTTTTATGAGGTATCATGAGGTTTGGGAGCATGTCAGTTCATTCCACCATTGCCTAGTGGAATATCTGGTGTCTAGTAGAAGATACCCAACTTGTTGAATAAATAAATAAATGAATAGGTGAAATGAGGGAAAATTAGACATAGAAATTCAGGTGATCAGGAAATATCTTTTTTCTCCCAGTTATCCCTTAACAATTCTACTAAGGGTATCAATGTAGGACTATTTGATGTTTAATCAAATTGGTGCCCTTTGGTGCTCTCTCCTGAGATCATAGCACGTGGTAGATATTTGCCCTCCGCTCTTACACATCCTGCCATCTGTGCAGCATTCACTAGCCCAGTGTGTGCAGAGACTAAGATATGAAGAGAGGAATGGACTTAGCTAAGGGTAGACCACGTTTATGGTGAGCCAGGGATACAATTTGCCTCTATTCCTTGATTATTTTAGCATATTTTAACCACTAACTTGTTAACACTTGTTAGTAGCTAAAATACTCTGGGAATAAATCCACATCAGAAAGTTTGTAAAACTGGAAACTCCTTCTGAAATGTATTACTGTAAATATTTCTCCTGTGCATATAGCACATTTGAGGAGATACACCTTTAGGCTAAGTACTCGTTTTTTCATGATCATTAAATGTTCTCAATTTCCTTACGAGAAAACGATGCAAAGGTTAAATATCGCAGCCATTGTGGTAGAATGAATTAATGTCAAAGCTCCGTTCTGGGGTTTTGTGTTGACTTGTATAAACACACAGCTATGTTTTTCATCCTCATTGAAGAACAGTTTATTTCTTTAATATTAAAAATGCTAATTCTGCTGATTGCTGAGCTTTGAATGTATCAAAGGAACATCAACAGGAACCAGGATGCTTTGAGTTCTAGGGAAACACTTTGTATAACATTTTACTTAACTCTTAATATATCATTCATACATGTAAATATTATGTAAAATATTTTCAAGCCCTAAATTATTTCCAACTGGCTTTAATTAGAATTTTCCACATGCTAGTTTGAGAGCATAGATATTCCTTGAAGAAAAAAATTACACCAGGCTTGAAATATAATTGCAAATAAAATTTGGGGTATATTTTTGCTGGTTCATAGAAAGTGTGGTGTGCCATTTTGAAGTGTATTAAGTGTGTAAAAGAATGGCCATTATATTTCATCTTGAAATTTGTTAAGATACTTAGGACATGTATTTAGTGAGGAAATAGGTTGATTTCAAGAATTTTTAAATTGAATCGAAGTGCCTAGTATGTTTTTACCCTCACACAAAGTCAGGTGACCCGACAAGGCCTCTAATCCTATCGGCATTAGAACGTTACCTGTCTGATGGACTTTGGAGTCGTGTCTTTTCTTTGGAGGAGATAAGGAGAAGTGCCTCACCTTAGGTCTGGAAGAAACAGAGTCCAGTATCAAAGTAGTGGAGTAGTTATTTTCCAAGGCTTAGCCTTGTGTTTTCAAGCCTGAAGGAAAAGATTAATCTCCTTTAAAAAGGACTTTGCTAACTGGGGTCTGGACATGGCAATCCTGCTTCCAGCCATCCTGTGTATAAGCTTTACAAATCAAAAGTGTGTTTCCTTTGATTCTGATGTGGCTCATCTCTACTTAGCTGCTTGCATTCAATATTTGGAAAAGAAGGAACAGTGGTGAGCTGAGTAAGTCATTGGATTCTGATGAGGAGTTCTTGAGAAATTTAAAGCCTACAACTTTAATATAGCTTCAGTATGAGTCTTTACTTTTCTCTCTGTGATTTAGTAATTATATTTCAGTATTCCTGTTGGGTGTTATAATAGATACAGATTCATAAATCAGTGGGTGTTTGCAGTTTCATTTATTGTAAGGCTTGCTGTTTTTAAAATATGTCTTATGTGTTTGTAGCATTCAATTTTAACTTAAACTCATTTAAAAATACATTTTAGCATGAGTATCTTTCGTGTGTTTTTTTTCAGAAAATATTTGATATTTTAAAAAGCAGTGAGTGTGAGATTTCCTGGTTTATACCTTGTCTTTACAGTAACACAGGCAGCGGATATTTACAGTTCCACTCCAGCTAATTTGTTCAGTGTTGAGCTCTAGACCCATTAGCCAAAACTGGCTGGTACAAAAGGGTGTTCCTTTTTGAGAAGCTGTTGGATCTGAAGTGGCTCCTAGGGTGTGGGTCGACTCCTTTGGGATGTGAAAGATGACATAGGGGCTGTTTACTTTGTCATGGGCAGTAACAGGGGATCACATTTCATCCTGTGAGAGCTGCTGGGGAGGAATAGTGATTTGGCCAGTAAGCTTGGGTCTCATGGCTCTTGAGACATCTGTGTCCAACCTTTTGGTGTCTCTGGGCCACACTGGGAGATTGTCTTGGGCCACACATTAAATACATTGTGACACATAGTCAAAAAAAGATCTCATAATGTTTTAAATAAATTTACAATTTTGTGTTGGGCCACATTCATAACCATCCTGGGCTGCCTCAGGTTGGACACCTCTGTTCTAAAGCCTTCAGTTCTTTTTGTTATTCCTTGTTGTTTAATTTTGAGAGTAGAAAATTTAGTCTTTTTTTTAAGACTAAATTTGAAAGGTTTTTCAAAAGTGAGTTCTTGTGGGGTAAGTCTGTGGTTGAGTCTTGTTTCTATTCTAGGATTTAGCCCTGTGCTTGGCACAGAAAAGCCTTTCAGTAAATGCTGAAAGAAGGAATCAAAGAAATAATTAACACTTACAACCTACTGGAGGTAACAGTTGCTACTATTTCCAACTTGCTGATCAAAAACAGAGATAATGAAGAAACTAATTCACGATCATGCAACATGAATGAGGCATAAAATAGGGTAAAGCTGTACAGAAGTGTATATATTGTATCTCTAACTTTCCACTATAGTCAATAAGCAGTGCAGAGCTATCTAATAATTTTTAATCAGTGTATGAAATAAAAATATATGATAGCAATTTAACTGTATGGTGCAAACAGGATGTTCTGAAAGCTCATAAAGGAAGTATGATTTCACATACATGGCTTTGAAGGATCGACAGGATGTAGACATTGAGAAAATTAATCTAACAAATGTTCAGCCTCAAATTTCATCACCAGGTAAAATATTGCAGCATTGTATGTTAGCTAAATGATTCACAATCTGTGCTATTATTTTTCATAGGTTTTTTTTACCAACTCCATTTTATAAAGAGAAATCTTCAGTAGGCAGAAGTTGTGTGGCTTCAGACCCTGTGGGCAATGTGTCAAGCCATGTGAGATTCATTTGCACAATTTAAATTATTGTTTTATAATTGCACAATACTCATTTGACTCATTTTGTTTTTCCTAGTACCCCTTCTATTATGCCTAAGTACTTACTTTCCCTGGTGAAATCTGTGAGACAGGATGAGGAAGAGAAGAGAAAAAAGTAGTCAGAGTGGAGAGCACTGATATTTTATTTTAGGCGGAGGTGATAGCTGCAGTGTAGTGAAAGAACATCCCGCTAGAACTGGACTCTCCCATTGAATGGCCCTGGTTCCTGCTTGGGAGTCTGGCTTGACCTTCAGTGTTGTTTTTAGATTTGCATAGGTCTTTGACTTGATTTCTTTTGGTGTCATTGTGAAATAACTGTATGTCTTACCTTCAGGGTTTAAGAGCCATCTTTGCCTATTACATTCCCTGCCCCACATCCTAGATGCTAGAGCGAAAGATTACTTATATACCCCAAGGAATGAAACAACGGGTCATAAAATGATGGCACTCAATGGGCATATTTGCTGATTTTTTTGTCAGTATGGTGAACAATTTTTATTTACATGTAAACTTTTTTTAAAATTACTTTCTCTTTAAAAGGCTGATGACTTTCATTGAAATTGATTCTGGTCTGTAAGCAGAGTTAGCTGCAAAGACAGTTCACAAAAAATGCATACAATTCAGGACTTTAATTTTGGGTTATTAAAAATGTTTATTTTCAGAATTGAGTGCTGTTTTCTCAGTTTACTGTGATACTTTTATTTACTTTTAAGTATTATCAAGATGAGTATTGGGATACCTTCACAATAAGGAAATTTATTATTCTCACCCTGTGTATTAAAAATCAATGTAAAATAAGAGCTACATAGTCTAGTGGATAACAGTTCTTTTAGTATAGTGTTCACAGAATGATCATTGATTATCTCTTATTTGCATGTGAATGGGGAAATTAAACTATACTCCTAAAAGGCCTTTAGTTGACAGTTTCAGTAACTTTTGTTAGGTTTTAAGTCTTCAAAACTTGTATAAATAGAAAAATAAGAAAAAAGATGTTCTAATATAAGACCTGTGCTTTATTTAAAGGTTTATCATATAATTTATCTAGAGGACATACAATTCTACCTATTTGCAAATATGGAGAAGTAGATATATTTTTGAGAAAAATTCCTAGTTTGGGTTGGGAGTACCAATATTTTATAAGTAATCGACGTCCCTGAAAAGCCTTTGTGTATCTTTGTTCTGTTATAAAAGTTAAATATTAATTAATTAATTAATTAATCAAGTACTAATTAATCATGTTAATGGTAGAAAATGACATTTATGGACAAGTGACTTTTTGAGTCATGGTCTCTAATAATTTGAGAACCTTTTTTAGTACAAATATTATTGTAATCTGATAAGCCTTTCTCTTTTCAAGTTCCATACTGGTGCACCATTCAGAGTAACTAACATTGTACTAATACTTCTCCCATTATACAACTTTATTTTTTTCATTTGTATTATTTTTGATAATATATCTAGTTGTTCTTTTTGTAGGAGTTATTACTGCTTAACCTCATCTTCTAATTCCAGTGAACAAACTTTTAAAAACAAATTTTTCAATACTTGACATAGTTCTCAACCTTCTAGTACTCAATTCTTTGCCTTTTCAGGTCACAAAATTTTAAAGAGTATTCTCTTTACATAATAAATTCCTTAATACAAGTTAATACAGTATTATCAAATAGTATTACATGTTTTCTTCTTATTATAAGCTAAAAATGATTTAGATGATAAGTATAGATTAAAAATAAGTGATATCAAATAAACAATGCCAGAATAGATAATTTAATTCTTTGACACCAAGGGAATGTCAGGAGTTGAAATCCAAGTTGGCACTTTTGACCGTTAGTTAGAGGTTTGTAGAATTCAAGGACCAGAATTTTTTCCTCCCTCATCTACTTCTTCTTCCCCATCTGTTTTCTTTTTGTTTTTCTTCCTCCGCCCCAGAGCACTACCTCGTTCCAAAATATTTTAACCTCACTAAGTTAAAAAGGCACCCTTCCTTTCAATGACTCAATTCAGAAGTCTCCAAATCTGGACAAAGAAATAGCTGTATGGTTCATTTGTAGGAACTTGCAATAAGGTTTTAGTAAAGATGAAACTTTAATGTTTGTGAGGGTAGTGGTCTGACTGCTAGGAGGACGGAATGCAGCTTCCTGGACCATGTTCCCCTGAAAGTGAGAGGCCGGGGAAGAAGTCAGATGTCATATAACAAATGCACTATAAAAAAGGTGGAGTGGGAATGTGTGCGAATGACCTGTTTTTAATTTAAAAAGAAAAAGTCTTCTACGTCATTCCAATGTAACCTGCTGCCCCTTACTTCATGAAGTCGGTAACTTCAAGACACATTGCACAAGTTGCTTCCCTGTGATCCTCAAATATGTTTAATTTAATGAGGGTCCAATACGCTTCCAGCACATGACCTAGGTAACCCCTCCTCATGGCCAGAGTTGCTCTTTAGAGCCTTGCAAAATCATTTGCCTTATCTCTCTACAAAAGTTGAAAAAAACAAGCCCATCAGAGCTGTCTATTCCATTGAGCACATTAGAAGATAGTTTTGTTGCAATGATAATCATCATGCAAAAAGGCTGATGATGAATTACATCCTTAAAACTCATTCTTGGAAATATTTTACTATTTAGAATGACAAGGGCCTGATGATTTAGTCATTACATTTTCTGAAGCTTATGCTATGGGTATGTTTCAGCCAAGTTTTAAGAAAATGCTTAGGTCAACGTTAAGTATAGAGTTTGATTTATGTAATTGTTAGTTTTTTTTCACTAATTGGTCCATTACTTGAAAAATTATTTTATTTGAAATGTCACTATTCAGAACTTACATTTCTACAGTTATTTCTATGAAAGTCTTAGATCTAGTATGAAATTTTTCAAGAATAATCAGATGACTTTGCCTCATTTAGATGTTTCTTATATCTATAAAACAGACATTAGAAAAGGTGGTTTTAAAGATTCCTTTTAGCTATATAAAACTATCTATATATTTTATATTCTCCATTTGTCTGATGAGAATTTAAGTAACACATTAAAAGTTTTGCAATTTCCTATGAAGTATCTTTCAGAAGAAAACAATCCTGTTTTCTGATATACAATGCCTGGTACATAAAAAATAATAAATACTTCCTGAATTAGTTGTTACTATTATTTTTTAAAGTAATTGTATACTTTATTTATGAACAACCATGAAAATTCAATGGTATTTAATTATCTAGATTCTAGAATAGTAACTTCTAGCAATAGTATGTAAGGTAGAAGAATATAAAATATTCTTTGCTATTTTAGGCAAGTTCAGCTAAATCAGCCAGCTAGGGGCATAGCTCGTAGGCCAATGAGTTCAATAGGTAGATGAGAAGAAAACATTTATAGTTTGATTTCTAAACTATTTTTCATTTCTTATGTTAATTTTAAACATAATAAGAAATCAGAGAAGTTATGGATTCTTCTCACTTATTATTTAATTTTTACTGGCTAAATTTCACTCATTTCCAGGTATTATACTATTTTTTAGCAATGCCGCCTCTAGAATCATATATTTTTCTTATCAAATTGGATCCTAACCAGCCTTTGACATGATGAAAAGAAGAAGGATGTTGGCTAAGAGTTTGGTTCTAATCTTAGCTTTGCAACTTACTAGTTGTGTGGTCTTGATCTGGAACCCATTCACCATCTCCTTCTGTGAAACAGAGATAGTACTAGCTGCGTTCAGCACAGGGATTCCTTTTAAGGTTAGCAAATAAGTCATGCCAAATGCCCAAGTCAGTAGCTGGCACTCTATGGGCTATCAACAAATGTCAAGTCAACAGCTTTCATGAGGGATCATATTTATTATCATGGGAGCCATTAAAATTTGTTTATTTAAATACCTATTTGCACTAACTGGCATAATAGCAAGTGGTGTATTTATTTTTCTATGTATATGTATATATATATATATAATCACTATATACACATATATATAATGATTACAAATTTGAATGTTTTAGTTTCTACTGTAGGATTTTTCTTACTTATTATTCAAGAGTTTCCTCTTTTTTTCCACCTCTTTAGAACTGAAAGATTTGATTAGGAGTCCTACATGACATGATTTTAAATGTAATGATCATCTCATGGTCAAGTTCTGTTTTTGGTATTTTAAGTTATTTAATACTTAAATTTCTAGTAAGCTTTGATTTTCTTTTTATAAGTTTCACTCTAAATTCTACTTTCTATGTATGGCTTCAATGATTACAACTTACTATAAATAACTTTGGACCACTTGCTGTATTTTATGACCGCTACCTATGGGTTTTGGCCTGTTTCCATGTAATCAGTCCTCTACAACTTGTATTTGAAGCTTGTTTTTTGTCCTCTTTTTGGACTAACTTACACGTGACCTCTCTTTGCTTGTACTTTACTCTGTTTGTGTTTGACTATGTCTTCAGTTTGCCAAGGTCACTGTGAATTCTGAACTAACTCTTTAAGGCATTGTCCGCTCTGTTCTCATCCTACATAACAGGCTTTGTTTACTCACTGGCGAATCCGCTGTGTCCTCTCACCTTTATATATTCTCTAGCAAATGTGTATACACCTAATAATGATCTATACTATATGCTCAGTACTCCTGAATTAAGGTTAATTGCTTCTAACATTTCCACTTAGTCTAGTAATGTCTCTTTTTAAAGAAAGAAATTAGTATGACAAGATTTATTCTTTACAAATATATGCTGCTTGTACCAACTAGTTCTCTTTAAGAATTTTCAAATGGGATCTTATAAAGTATAGCTTTTTTACTAACCTAGTATAAAAATCAAATGTGCCTTGGATTTTAATATGTGAAACCATTTTTACAGTCTCTTTTTCAGCTTCATTTTTAAACTTCCTTTGTTTCACTTTGTTTTAGCCTCTGTGTGTGTTATCAAATGTTAGATTGACAAGCACATTCATGAAAATTGGTTCCACACTTTCTATCCCTGCAAATGCCAATTGGATCTTAGTGAAATGTGTCTTACTTGATTGGAATTCCAAAGATGCTTGGTTATTTAAAAACCTCATCATCTAACAGCCTGATATCTGTCTATTGTCATTATTGATACATATCCTTGGTTAAACTTTATTTGAGGAATCCCTCTACTAGTTTCTGTGCTGGGAGAAAAATATATGCCTTTCATGTGGTGACAAATCCACACCCTCTTCCTTCCAAGAATAACCTCTTCTGCCCCTGTCCTCACTTGTGACAGTTTTCCTTGCTAGATTAGGCTAGTAAAACTCAGAATTAACCATAATATTCACTTCTACCTTTTTATATTCTTTTTAAGTGAATCTATGCTCAGACACAAAATAGAGCTTTCTTTTTTGGAGGCTTGCTTCATCCTTTGCTCTGGATATATTTGCTTTCTAGACATACCTCGTTTCTTGCTTTCTACTTATCTCTTCAAAATAACCTTTTGTAGAATTCTTAATTGACTGTTCTTTTTTCTTATTCTGAAACATCTTTATTTCCTTTTATATTCATCTGGCACAATTTTATTTGTTTCTGTTTAAAAAAATGTTATTGATGAACCAGGAACTCAGTACACAGGAATTTAACCTTTCCTCCAAGCCTTTACAGGAGCACCTCTGGCCTGTCTGCTGCATTAAAGACATTTTGGTAGATGCATCACTTTCTAGGAGTTGTTTCTGATTCATTACCTGGCATGACACACTTCAGGGGGCAGTTGGCAGTTTCTGTACTTTTCAGAAAGGAACAACTAACACCATTATTTTCTCTTTATTGCAAAACTTGAGACTTTTACCCTCCAGGATGAGCAATTTTTACCAATGGGCAGCAGGCTTCCCCTTGCTTGTGACAATGGCTTGTCCCCATGCAGAGAGTACAAACACAGGCTGTCTGTCAGGTTGCTTTGTGTTTCCTTTTAAGAGGTTTTGTTGACTGTTAAGATGCATAGATTAATTAATGGGAACAAAAAGATGCAAAAAAGAAGAAATAGCTATAATTAAAAGCATGTGGAAGTAGTTGACTTCACTAATAATTTAAAATTTAAATGAAAACAAGTTAGCATTTTCAGTGCTCAGAGAAGCAAATGAAAGGTAATACCTAAAGTTAGTGAGGACATATTGAAAGAGATATTCATATATTATGATTGATGTGTAGATTAGTACACTCTCTTTGGGAAGAAATTTGGTAATATTTATTTAAAATGGCAAATTGATATGCATTGTAGCAACAGTGGAAACAATGACAATGGAATATGTTGCAGCCATTTCAATTAAAGTTTAAAAAGAACATGTAATAACACTGAACATACTTTTAATGTAATAGTACCTCACAAAAACATAATAAAGTTGATCAAAGTTTTTAAAATTATGATCTGTGCATATAAATAAATGCTAAAAGAAAATACACTAAAATATTAACAGAAGTTATGTTTGAAGGGGGTTATCTATTTTTATCTTTCTGATTTTTAAAAATATCAAATAAAAATAAATATCCCTTTGTACTTAATATAGTACCATTTGCAATACTAAATATCCCAATGACAAATTCATCAAATTAATTGCTTTTAGGGATTTGGAAGGCTGAATGCTTTTATACCTCTAAAGAAATGATAAATCATTGTTAGTTAAGGATACTTCTGTCTCTCTGTGTATTTATATCTTTCTATGTGTACACACACATATACATACATTCATCTATATATATATTCAAAGCATTTTCCAACCTATGGAAGAAATAGAATATGTCTTAGCATTAAATTAAAAGATACCAGAAACTTACTTATTCCATCAAAGTTGAGAAATATTTTGCTTTAATTTAGCTTTAGTTTGCTACCTGAGATTGTACAAAGAAAAAAGTACTCCAGTGCTGTAACTATGATAAATGTGTCAACAGAAAAATATATAATATTTTGCTTTTCTGAGTGAGCGACTTATAAATTTAGTGAACCCTTAATGTCCTGGCCCATAGATAACATATTTCAAAATTACAGATTTCCCTCAACTCCTGTGTCTATGGGGGTGCATACCTGTCACCTGGCTTAGTCGTATGCAGCTTATGTGAGGGGAGGACCATGTGAATGCAGTCAGAGGGGGGAAAATAATTCCAAATAGAAAAACACTTTTTAAAATGCTTTGAAAAGTTTTTTTTTTTTAAAGTGTAGTATTTCCACTACATTTTTCATGTAGGACTTGAATGTTCACTACCAATCAACCCATCACTTCACCCCTTTGGTCTATACTAATGTAAACTTTGGTCTCACTAATGTAATAACTTGTTTTCCAGTTTGCTTGTAGATTTTAGACTGTCTTAATGCTCAGATTTACAATTAATCATCATTTTATTTATTGGCCTTTCCAATCCCCATGATGATTGTAGAATCACAATGAGTAAATTTTCTTAGTCTCTAATTCAGAATAGTTACCCAAATTTTGCAAATCTTCTTCCTCTTCCCCTTTCATTCTGGTAACTAGAAACATAGGTCATACCCTACATCCAGGTCATTTTCCTGACAAAAATGAAAGCCCATTACAGCTCTCAGGTCTACAGTTTTTTTCTTTTTGTTTTGTTTTTTGTTTTTAGGTTCTCGAGTAATGGAATTACTTTGTAAGGTTGCTGACATCTCTGTGGAAAACCATGTTTGGTTCATCATACTTTTTGGTCAACTCTTAAAAGTTATTATAAAACCACCTACTAATATATATTTCTTGTTCAATCTTTAGACTCATCAGTATACCAACTGTCATGTAATTAAAGTAGAGACAATAAAGGGAGGATAAAGTTTACTGCCTGGGTACTTCTGGGTAATGGCAATGATTTGAAGTTATTTTGCATATGTATACGTATACGTATGGTTTGTCCAGAAAGTATCCAGCCATGTAATATGAAAACTAGAGACATTTACTGAAGAAGGTACAAGAAACATTGTACATAGGGCAATAATGTTTCAGTCTCCTTCAAAGTAGACATCTTGGGACAATTCTTCCAATGGCTATCAACTGCCCCGTCATATTTTCCTTAATATTTTCCTTAATAGTCTGAAATCTCTTCCCTTTCAAAGGTGATTTTAGTTTTGGGAAAAGTCAGAAGTCACAGGGTACCAAATCTGGGCTGTAGTGGGGCTGAGTCACCCGGGTGGTTGATGTTTTGCCATAAAACTTTGTGTAAGATGTGATGCATGAATGGGTGCATTGTTGTGATGAAGCTGCCCATCACCATTTGCCCATAGCTGTGGCTGTCTGAATCACCCAAATAGTTTCCATGGAAGAATGTTTGATTTAATGCAAAATTTGAGGCAGATTGGTTGCCCTATTCACTTAGTCATTTTGAATGCAATGGCCACACAGTGCACATGCTCACTCAATGGAGTTTACTGCCCCATTGTGAAATTGTCATTGTTCACACATGCACATTCCAGTCCACTCTCTTTGGCTGCCAGGTTACATCGAAGTTGTATAAATGTTTCTGGTTAGATTAACGAAGGCTGGGCTTTTTCTGGACAGATCTCATAAATATGTCATTCTATTTCATCTTTTCCATGTTGGGAGGCCGTAGGAGGCCCTAGGAGGGAGCCTTTATATCTTGACCTCCTTTGCAAATATATCAAAGGGAAGTGCTGCAGTATTTCCTGATCTACATAATCACATGACTCAAATGACAGTTTCTGCCAGCCAATGAGACTTTGCCTGCCTGATCAACCATGAGATTGAAGGTCTAAGTTATCAATTTCACCTCAGATTTAAACAGGAATGCTCAAGTTTTGAAAATTTTATGTATAACATTTTAATCATTTAAAAGAGCACATTTTTAATTAAAGTCAATGTTTGCCATTGTTTTATACACTTACAAATCTAACACTTAAGAGTGGTATAAATAGACTACTTTGGTTTAGTTGTGGTTTACTTAATATTACTCATTGCTTAAAAAATGGGAACACAGAGCAACTTTAACTCAAAAGAAAAATAATGATATAGGTAGGTTTACTCTGTATTTGTGGAGAAAAGCTTATTCTGATATCTTTTTTACTGTATGTGATTTCCACTGTTTTGTTTTTTTTTTTTCCCCAAGCAGAAAATGGCAAGTCTTCAGGTTTCTTTGGGAATCCAAAATCTCTCTTGAGGCAAATTAGGCATTACATCTAATATAAGTAAAAGCCTTTGATCCTCCCAATTCTTAGAAAGTTGCTACTTTTCAGGATGAAAATGACTAAGGTTGTCCATTGTATCAAGATTATTTTTTCAGCTGCATAAGCAATTCCTTTGATAGGTGACTGGCTTTCTATGACACTATCATCATTTCAGCAGGAGAAGGTAGCGTTTGATGTTTTGCAATTTGTATGACATGTCCACAGAATGTATCTGGACATTACCTCAGGAGGAGGGGTTCAGAGGAGGAGGAGCTGTGGCCGAAGACATTTAATGACAGAATGAATAGAAGTTCAAAGCTCCCTGTGCAGTCAGCCCTACACACCTGCCTGCACTCCCCTCTCCCCAGCTTTCTTTCACATTAATTTAAAAATATTATAACAAAATTCTCATCAAATATATGTAATTGCATTTAATTTTAGTCACAAAATCACATTTTCAAAATGACGAGGATGTTGGCAGCCTGCAAAGTGGTGAAGACCCTGAAGACTGGTTTTGGCCTTACTAATGTGACTACGCCACATCAATGGAAATTTGCAAGACCTGGTATCAGGCTCCTGTCTGTGAAGGTAATACTCCCACATCCATTGCTTCTGATATAACTATATGGGGTGTAGTTTAGTATGGCACAAATACATATTTGAATGCAGTTCTGAAGTGCTACTTCATTAATATTTACTTTACTATAGAACCTACTGATTTATCTGCTGCTTATTTTTATCTGCTCTGGATGAAACTACAGCAATTTTCAACGAGTATGAAAGAAGGCTCACAATTCTTGTTAACGTGTGAAATTTTAGCGTACTGTTTAGAAAGCAAATGTTTTAAAAATGCTTTTAGGGCTCTGTCTGGACCCAGACTACTGCGCACAGTTTGGGTTCCAGCACAGAGATGCTTGTATGTTTATGAACCACACGGCAGCATGTGAAGCCGCATTCTGTAAGGGGTCACTGTCAACTTTTCTCTTTTAAAATGTCGCTTTCTCAGAAGAAATTGGAAAGAAAAAAGATTTCTATAATTTTGATATCTGCAAACCATAGCAGAGACAATGAGTTATCCTTTCTCCTTTGAGCCCTTCTTTAGAAGGCCAAGTTTATGAGTTCTAGTTGTGAGATTAAGACGTTGAGACAATCAGCAGCTGAGAATGCTGTCCCTCCGAGTGCATCTGCAACTGAGGAGCAGGTCCAGGAAGGGAACATGAAGTGCCCTTCCTTTGTCCCCAACCCCTGAATTATGAAATTCCAGTAAGAACTTCTGTTGCTTTCTATAAATTTGTGAAGGCATTTATCACCAGAGAAGTCTGAAATTACTCCATAGGAACTTGGCCAGTGATGATCATCTTTTGAGAATATAAAACTTCAATAATCACAGTAGTTCTTTGGTAGAGTTGTAAAAAGTAAAGTAGAAAAATAAACCCAAACAACTTCTATTTGTTGTTATAAAATTAGGTTGTAATAGGTTTAAGTACTCTCTGCTCATACTTTATGTGTTCCCTGGGTTGACTAAGAATCCTTCAAATGCTTCTGCAGATTCTACTGCTTAGTTTGCTCCAATCAGGATTCGATGCTTTCAATCGAGTGGTGTGTGGGCTCAGCTATGACCATAGATTCTTACAGCCTCCATTAGGAGGACTGGGAAAGGGGTAGGAGTAATGGGAAAGGAAGAGATAGCTAGTTGGACAGATGGAGAGGGGAGGTGAGAAGTGAGAGGTGGGAGAGGGAGAAAAAGAGAGAGAGACAGAGAAACAGAGACAGAGAGAGACAGAGACAGAGAAAAGTAACTCAAGATCTCAGGATAAAATATAAAAAGCTAGCATTTTGAATTAAGAAATCCACAAACAGCCATGTTTTGGATTCAGTTTAATGTAACAAGAGAGCAGAAAGGAGACATGTCCTAGAGCATCTTCAAAGATACAGCGAGGAGCTGTAAACTAGCATAGTATCTGGTTTCAGTCCAGGGTTATTGATACTGTATGTCAGAGGTACTGAAATATAGCTTCAAAGAGAATAAATGGTAATGAAAATAACATCACCTAGTGAGATGTGTCTTCTAAGACTTCAAAGTTGTGTCCCTTAGAATATCTATCTTTCTCACGAAAATAGGTGGGTAGGAACAGGCGCAGCTCCATCAAACATCAGACACAGAAATTGAGTGACTACTTAAAACAGCATAGATGTGAATGGGTGAGAGGCCAATTCTCCAAGGTCATAACAAACACTCTGCACAACCACAACTGCGACTACCACCCCAACTGCAACAAAACGGCTTATTTATGTGGATGGACAACTGCGAAAGTAGTTCTTCTAGCTCATGGTGGCAGATCTTTTTCAAGGGTCTGACAAAGTTCACAGCAACGAATGACAAATTTGTAAGAGAAAGAAGCTATCATTTCATAATGCAAAAGCCATGACTACTCATGCTCCATCATTTCTGACCGGAGTTTCAGAGGAAACACAAAGTTCTTCAACTTCACAGCAGTGAATTAAGGTTCTTTACAGTGGTCCAAGGGGGATTTGTTATTGTTTACTTATTAGGAAACAGTGTTCTACCTACTTTTCTTCCTGCCTTACTTGTAAAAACTCTCTTAGAAAAGAATATCCAAATTTACTCTTTTTCAATGAGCACCATATTTTAAAGATAGTTAAAATCATTGGGATGCAGCTGTATAAGGGTTAGTGAAGGGCAATGAGGACAGTCACTAATGGTTAGTCACATTACAGCTAGTTAGAAACAGTAAATGGATTGTGGAAGATATCCTGCTCTTAGGTCTATAAACACTGCCATATAAACCGGTTGCCTTTTCAGTGTCTTTGGAGGTCACTTTTCCTCCCTTCTCAGGGACAGAAAGAGTAGGTTGACAACAGCAGTGACACACTTGTACTTTTATGTGGCCCTTCCTTGTAAAATTGTTGGTGGCTAATGTTTATTTAGCGTATCTTGCTAATAGACACAGTTGTATTTTGCTTATGGGAAAAGGAAAGAAGTTCAAGGTATTCTACATTTTAAAGGAATTTGATATCAAGTGTACATAATCAACCACCATAAAATATGAAGGTTTTGGAGACCATAATCTCGTTCTATTTGTACTGACAATGTTCAGTATTCATTATTTTATTCAGCCAGTTGTAGCTATGTAGTGGAAAGCATACCAGATGGGAATAAAAAGATCTGGGTTCTAATCTCTCTTCTGCACTTATTAATGCTCTGAACTCGATCAAGTCACGTGTTCTCTCCAAACCTAAGTTTTGTCTTCTGTAGTGTGGACATGATCCTTGGTTTTTTCATAGGATTGTGTGACCATCACACATGATCAATACTTAAAAGTCTATAAAATACTCTACAAGCAAAACTGGATACTTAAATAAATTCCGTTCTGTGCATTTTAGTAGAGTGACAGTAGAAAGTTAGGTCAGAATTTCTTCATATTATTCACGGACTACATATTAGTACAACAAGATGTATGATAAAATTTCTCAAATATTTATAATGGTGACTTTTTCAGCTTTGCCTTATATTAAACCTATCTCTAGGAAGGTATTACTTATAATGAATTAGACTCAAAGACTATGACGCAAATAATTTTGTTCCACTATGGCAAATTCAAATCCAAAAGTCAGGATGTGCAACGTAATATCCTAAATCATTCATTCATTAATTCATTATTTAACAAGTGAACATGTAACTTCTATCTTGATAGTATACAAGGAAAGTAAGTAGAAGTAAATGGATGGTTACTGGATAGTTTCTGATTTCAAGAAACTTACAAATTTAAAAATTCTGAGTTCACAAGTCTTGGAAAGTCACCAAGATTAAACAGTTTTATTTTTACTTGCAAATGAATTTGGGAATCAAAGGTATTAAGTTAGAAAGGTCAAGTTCCCTCTGAATAGAAAAAGGTTCGTTCAGTAAATACTGCTTGTAACATCAATCCCTTGAGTTGTTAAAAATAGTGACTAGTGTTACAATTAAGTCAGGAATCTAACTGTCCACGTATTCTTCTCTCTGGCACTTTAAATACAAATGAGTACCAAGAATCATTATTCCCTTTGAGAGATTTTCATTTTGTAAGATATTATATTCTGGTCCTAACAGAAGTATCTGTTTAGCTCAGTTTTGAGGACCTATTGTGCTTTGATTAGAATTGGCAACTACAGAACACTCCTATAGTTAAAATCATTTAGTTATATTGTAGTAGCTTTAAAGACACTCAGAAGAAATAGATTTTATCGTTATATTGGAGCCCCTGTACATATTAGAGTTGGGGGTAGGGCTGTGGTTATCACACACTTTCTAAAATAACTGTTGTGTTAGACTTATACTAAAGATAGGTTTTAGGGCAGGATTTCACCCAGGATTTCACTATTGAAATAATAAATTATGTTCCAACCCCAAATGAACTGCATCAGAATTAGTTATAATGGATTGACAACTTTACATATTTTTGGTGGACAATATTGTTTCCACGGGGAGATAGCCTTTCTTTTGACCATTTTTGTTTGTGCCCTGTGCTTCTTATATCTCCTCTTTCTAAACTGTAGACTTGTTTGTTTGTCAGCAGCAGTGCTTTGATAGTTCAAGCTTCTTGTCATGAAATCCTTGAAAAAACCTTTGCTAGGCAGGGCTTAGACCAGGGTGTGGTGAGGGAGGTCTCTAAGGTGCAACATGGAAAGAGCCTCTCCGTGCCAGGGCCGTGGCTGCCTTCCTTCCATTTCGCACCCTAGGGACCTCACTCGCCTCTCCCTAATCCCAGCCCTGCATTACAAACTAAGAATTCAGGCCCGGGAAACGCCAAAAGAACTGGCACTCCTCTTGGCTTCAGGTTTCCTTTCTTGCTGGTGATGCCTAATGTTTCTGCTTAACCGTGCTTAGCCAGACTCACCACTGCCCTAAAAAGGCTAATTTAGATCTCACTGCTACACATGTAGAGAGCATTCTTCTGCCCTCACGTCTTCATTACGCTTTCTTAATGTTTCTGACTTGTATTAAAGGTTAGGGGTGTAGTAGAGGGTTTCTAATATCTCCTAAGCAATGGCCATACCAGAGGTCATGTTGGGGCTTTAGGAGTTTGCTGGGTCAGACTGAAAGTGCTTGATGTGACCAGGATTCCTCAGGGTATTTCCAGTGACTGCGGATGGAAGACAGCTGCAGGGGCCAGGGGTGTGCTTGCTGTGGGACTCCTCAGCCCTAGCGAGCTCATCTTGCACTTGATTTTCATCTGATCTAATGGGTTCAACTCATGAAAGTATTTTCAAGGCTCCTCTATTCTTTTTCTCCCCCCTCCAACTTAATAAATGCCTTCTAATGATTTTTTAAATTTCATAGGGAGATTATTGGTTCATGTGAAGCTCTTACAAAGCAATCAGTAAGGTTGCTGTATCATTAAGAATTTTACTGAACAAGTTTTTTTTTTCTATGGTGTAGAATTAAATATAAGACCATTTTACTTTATTGTCATAAAGTAAAAATTACCTGACAATACTGGAGATACCTCTCAGAGTCATAACACTGTACATAGCAGGTGCCTCTATGTACTTGTTAATAAACTTATAATTTATGAACACATTTTAAATGGAATTTTTCAAAATTCTATATTTTATATATAATGAGAAACATAGCTAGAATAAAAATTACTTATAAATCTCACTCATTTGTTTATAAATGCCCGGAACATAGAAGTATTGAAGGAAATTAACCTTGTGATTTTTTTCCCAATACTGGCTTACGTTTAACCAAAGGCAGATGACTGAATATTAACTTAGGATGTTGTAAGGCTTAATTGATTACTGCAGTTACGGTACATTGAAATCCTGAAATGTTGACATTATAACTGCAGCACAGTCTCATTAAATATTCTAGACATAGCAAATTGTGCTATAATTCTGAATTGTAAATATCCACATTTTGATAGTATAACTTAAAAAAAAGATTTCATCTACCAATAAAGAGCATTCCAAGATTTTAATTTTTTACCATATTACCTATGCAATAATAAACTGAAATAAATTCTGGCTTTAAGTTTCTTGCCAAAACTTAGATCAGATTTATTTTATTTCTTAAGAAAATGAATACTGACATGAACTAATAGCTAAGAATTATCAGGTAAGCCAGAAATCAAGTATGTTATATAGCTTCAAGCCTTGGTGAAAATGGACATAACATATGGGGGCTTCTACTTCTTCTGATATGCTAATATCCAAAGATATACATAGCCAAATGGTTTAATAGTACTACAGTCAGATTCCCAGAGTAAATAATTTTTATTTTCACTCTAGCTTAAATGGATTGTTGTAGGTATAATGGTTTAAATTCAAATCATTTATGAAACTTATTACTCAATTAGTTTGAAGCTTTACATCCAACCCAGAACATTTACCAGTGAACTCTCACACCCCCAGCAAGAAACAACGCTCTTCTTCCATTTCAGAGATGGGTAAGGACTCCGGCTCATACGAGGATGTGATGCCTCTTTTTATGCAAGTATACACGCAACAAGTCTTGTTAGAATTATAATTAGGCTTCCAATACCACCAATGGATCTTTTTAATTTGGCATTTTTGTTACCGTGCTTATTATATATTTGTAGCCATGGTTGTCTAGCCTGGATCCAGAATGTTCTAAATCATTTCTCCTCTTATAATTTCATTGCTTACTCAAGAGCCCATTTATATACTGTACTTTATCTTCATATAAAATAAATTACATTTTTCCTTATCTTTCTTTGGTTGCATTTTGAGAACAGAGTGTCTAAATGAAATAATCAGTAAAGATTCTTATTTTATATGGCCATTAATAATTCTTTAAGTAGGATATTTTAGGGCAATGTTGTTTATAGAGTTGATGTATTTCTTCCCCTTTAACTGAAATATTGCCATGTGTTTGTAACAAAATATGCTGTTTTTCAATTTTCAAATTGTTTCTTTGTTATAGAGCCCTGTAAGCTCCACATATACAAAAGTCTAACATAGTAGGTATTAAACTGCCTTGAACTAAAGGATCCAATGAAAACTGGTTCAAGATGAAAAAGGAGTATCCTCAAAGCTAGCTCAGAATGATACAGGGATGTGGAACAATAAATGGACAACAAGTGGATGCTCTTTAATAACATAACACTGAAGGCAAAGGAAAAGCCTAACAACAATAACAAATGCCAGGCTGTTTCAAAAACTTTCATAGGTTAAATTATAAATTTTGCTTGAATTTTGACTGCTACTTCCTATGACCCAGCCCATTGAATCAGCTGAGCAAGCACCATGGACACACTTTCAAAATTTTTGAAAGGAGATTTGGCTGTGTGACTCACATTCATAGCATTGTTCTTATTCTGGAAAACACTTTGAAACATCTGTCCTTTTAAACTTGATCTGAAACTGAGAGTATTAGTATATAAAATTCTGGTCATTTATTTGTGGTCCCATACAGCTAATCAATTATTATACTGGGAAATGAAAATAGACCCATAAATGTAGGTTTACAATGAATTTTAATTATAAAAAAAATTAAAAAGCCCTAAAATTATGAATGATTAGGGAAAATATCAGATCTGCTGGCAATATCATGTCTGGGCAGCATCATTAACAATAAAGTACTTTATGATCTAGTGAAACAACAATAACAAAATACATGGTAGACAAATCAGCAAACATTGAGAATTTATTAGAATTTCTATTTATATACAACCTCACTCACAAAAATGTGTTTTCATCAGGAATTATTGTAAATTATTATAAATTCTTGTTAAAGAATCCCTAGATTTTACAAGTATTAAAAAGTACAACATCCAAACATTGCTGTTTATCAAAATGTTCATTTTAAAAGTAACATATGGATAGGGATCAATCAGCAATTTATGTAATACAGTTTAATTTGGAGAAAAAGAAAATTGTAAAATAAAAGATTAAATGGAATAATTGCATTATAACCTATTTAAATATTATGTGGAAAATGCTACAGTCTTATAGATATTCCTCTTCTGAATTTGCAAATAAAAGTAATATTTAGTATTATTAGAACATGTAGACTACTAATTTCAATCTTTAGTCCTCGGAAATCATTAATGTCACAAAGAAACACAATTTTTGACTAATTATTTTATAAAGTGACTGGCTCTCAGATCTGCAATACCTATATGCTTCAGGCTTAAAGAGATTAAGCTATAAGCATAAACTAGTTTTAATGCATTTCCTTCCATGCATACTGGTTACAAATCCCCCACCTATTTTTTTTTTTTTTGGCATGTGTTTTTATGTGTGGGGGAAGGGTGTTGTTTTTGTTTTGCAATATAATTACATGGATGGGAGAAAAATGTAATTCTAAAGAGTTGTAGGTGTTAATTTCAGACACAATTTAAACATTAGTTCAAGGTTAATCAAGAGATTTTTAAAAGTCTACAGAAATCTCTCTCTGTGTGTATGTGTGTGAATGTCATTTCAGGCAGTTGCATGTTGACCTTGTGCTTGGTGGGCACCAAAAGTGAATGTCCACTCTTGAACATTGGGCAACTTGAGGGCACCAAAGGACCTTGGACCTTGACTGATGTTTAGGGACTGTGTCATATTCACGTGAGGTCTGGGTCAATCCTCATGTTTTAGGGATGCATGAGGAAAGGAAAGCACTCAGGTGTTCTGCAGTGCTATGCATTAGAATCCCCATTAATAAAAAAACATTATTTCTTGAGACTCTCAAAAGCCTTTGGAGTCTTATCCTGAATTTGGACTCTTAGAAGAAGATGTGATTTCAAAGTTGTTACAGCCAAGAGATATTAAGAAAAGATGAGCGAGAGAAAGAGAGATAGGCAGAGAGAGAGAGAGACAGAGGGAGAGATGGAAACTCTAATATCTTAATATTATACTCAGTATCTTTGGGTTTTCAAGATTTGTATGAGACTCACCACTTCTAGAAAAAACATTGAGTAAGGAATTTGTTTTAGAAAATAGTTCAACCAAAAATAAGAAAAATGAATTAAGAATTTAAAATGTGATTAAAAGTAAATATTATATCAAGTATAAAATAAAAAATAAATATTTGATAGTGTCAGCATTAAAATAAATAATTGGGTACATGGGTGTGGGAGTGTTGCTTATCTTTGTCTTTTTTTTCTGTTGTAACTTTTCCTCTTTTACTGAATTCATTATTTAATCATTTAGCAGTAGTCTGAAAAAAAGTTAGATTATCTGACTAAAGTAATTTTTACTAAAGTGCGAGTAAAGCTTAATTATGATATAAAGGCTCTAGAAAAAGAAATTGCTATATCCACTTACATCTCTACCTGGTGGAATATGAAGGGGAAAACACAATTGAAGCAGGTGTCCTTTGCTCCTTCACCTACTCTCCAGGAAATAGAACATGTGGAATGAAACAGAGTGATACAGGCTGTGGCTGATGTAGCTTCAGTGGATTAAGTGCAGGCCTGCGAACCAAGGTGTCACTTGTTCAATTCCTAATCAGGGCACATGCCTGGGTTATGGGCCAGGTTCCTAGTAGGGGGCGCGTAAGAGGTAACCACACATTGATGTTTCTCTCTCTCTTTCTCCTTCCCTTCCCCTCTCTCTAAAAATATATAAAATCTTAAAAAAAAAAGAAATAGAGCTATACATTTCCCATCACTTCTCACTTTTGTGAGCAGAGCCGAAGAGGAATGGTCTAAATATGACTGGAGGCAAAGCAGGAGTGTGATTTGCAAGCCAGTCTGCATGTCTCAGAGAAGCAAAAGTAGTTATGCAACATCTTTGCCAGCTGAGGCCCATTCATTCATTCGTTCAACCAATTAATATTTGCCAGGTATTTACTACCGGTAGGACTGTAGGGGTAATAATCATACCTTCCCCTCAACTCTTAAGTTTAAAATCAATTGAGAAATAAGACATAGCATTCAAACAGGTAGGGATGTGAGAGTCAGCTTTATTACTGCCCAAGTTGTTTGGAAAACAGGGCTTTGGTTTGTAACCAAATGTATTCATTTCAGAATCCCAGCTCTACCACCTCCACGTACACCTGAGAACAGGTTTCTTTGAAAAGAGAGTTGAGAACAGCTGAGCCAATTTTGCTCAATTCCATTTCCTGAAGTCACCAATCACTCTAATTACTTCTTCCTTGTGACCAGGTATTAAATGACCTTTCCAGAGTCCCTGAAAATTAACTTTATGGGCCAAGGTATGAATTCAGAAAGGTGTAAAATAGTTCCCTCAACCACCGTCTATGTGTCAGGTGCCCCGCAGTGCAATGGTGATGCTGTGTTGGACTCAGAAGGCAGGCTGTCTCTCCTTGATGTTGTCTGGGGTTGCCTGTAATCTTACCAGATAAATTAGTCTTATACTTGGATATAGGGGAGTGGATTAAGTGCCAATTATTGTTTAAGCTTAGCTTTGGAAGTGACAGGTCCTTCACTGCTTGTTTGGTACAAAGATGACTGAGTTTGGGTTTCTAACAAGAGATAGAATGTGGATGAGAGGAAAGAAGAAATGGCAGGAATGAGGGTAAGACCTTGGGCATACCAGTCTGTATGCCAAGTGGCCCTTCAAGACTTGTTTTTCTGATAGTCTTCAAAGGCATCTGAAAAATTGATTTTCAATAAACAATTGATCAGGAGTATAAAGCCAAAACCAAAACTATGCAAAAAACAAATACTTCCTGCTTCCCCAAAACTAGTAAAATCCATATTTCACCAAGCAAGGTATGGGAGGGAAAGAGAAAGCCACATGGCAAAAAGAGAAAGAATGGTCAAAATCGTTCTCTCCAGCCCAGCCTCATTCATACTCCCTCTTTTTCCCTTCCACAGAACAGGATTTCAAGCAGTCCCCGATGCATAAACTATGCACAGGTTGGGATGGATGGGGCCAGGGTAGAGGAAGTGAGTGTTCATAGTCTATAAATTTTTCCCCCTAAAGCACCTGCTCTTCTCACTGCTTTTCTCTAGAAGTCTGCCATCTCTATACATAAAATAATTTTTCTCCTGGATGGATAGAAAATTATACTGTACTCTTACCCTGAACTATCTTTTTTTTTTTTCTGAACTATCTTTTTAAACTGGCTGGTAATTTAGATTATGAGTATGAATATATAAGCAAATTTGGGTAGCAGTTACTTAGGAAATAGTATGAATATGTATAAATATGTATATAGATTTCCAAGTGAATAATTATTTATCTTTCAAAATCTGTGATCTAAGCATTTGCCAAACCTGATGTACTTTATCTTATTGAAATGAGATTTCCACATAGAAACTTCATGCCCTGTTGACTTTGTGGTGAGGTTCTTCGCTTTTTACATTTAATGGACTATGTATATTGGGTGATCAATAGTAGTAAGTGGAGAAAGAGGACTGATTAATAAAAGCGTTTTAACTATCCCTTAACTGCTAAGCTGGAGATTAGTATATATAATCCAAAACAATTTTTTTGTTATATTTCTGCACTTTATTGCCAATTTGGTTGAGTCAATATGAATAAAGGTAATAATAACAACATCTCAATAGTCCTTTGACTTTGAAGCACTAAAGTCTAAAATTAGATAATGAATTAAGTTGAAATTTTTATTGGCTATGATCTTGAGAGCTTGAGAGTTGAAGAATATTCTTATGATTTTTATACATTTAATTAGTAATGAAGAATTAAACTACAATACAAATGAGTACTCAGAATTAAGCCTCCAAGTGGATCCTGTCACACATGGAATTTAACTTACATAAAAGTTTCGCTAAGAAAAGTTACTGGAATGTTAGTAAAAGTCTCAGAGGGGAAAAAGTAAAATGAAGACCTGTAAGGATATATTAAAACAAAACAACAAAATAAAAAAAAAAACAAAGAAAACCCCCAAAGTAGCCAGATGCAAATAATGGTTCTATAAGTGTTCATATTTTGGAAGGAGAAAATTTGTTCTCCATATCTAGTGAGAGCAAACTACAGTAAAATCCTTCCCAATTCTGCCGAGATAAAGTTCACCTCAGAATTTGTTGCTTGTTTGTGTTACTGCATAATGATTGACTAAGAGGTACACAGCAGCAAGGTAAACTCAGTTTTCAAATTGAGCAAAGTGAATAAATAGTACATGTTTATTCAAGTCATTTTGGCAATTAAAAAGTGAATAGTTTTTAGTGTTCTAAATAACTTTTTGATCCCTTTTAATTAGATTTAGACTTTTCACTTGAGTTCATTAATACAAAAATATGAGAACAATGTGAGAAATGTGAGAATTTATGGGAAATGTAAAGTATTTTGTCTTCAAGATTCTTTTGTATAAATTAGTCTGAAACTAAATAGGATAATACAGGATTTTCACCCTTTCTTTTATATTTTAGAAAATACTGGGTAAGAGAGCTCTCTCATTCTTTGTCTACATTGCAAAATAAAGTAATTAATGAAGCAGTTGGTTACGTATTTCAGATACTGTCACCCTCTTTCATGCAACATACTCAGTAAACTGATATAAATACTTCTTGGTTTTGAATTACTGTAATAATTTGTCTCAACTCTGCACAGTGTGGATATTGAGTATGCACAGCACACTCAGGATGCCACCTGGTACAACCATCCGCTGGCCTTTTCCTTCTTTACCCCTTTATCCTTCAGTGACACTTACATCTCTTTCCTGCCATAATATCTTCACATTATGAGACTGCATTTAAGATATTGTAGAAAAGCACTGTTACTTAAACATAATGAAAAAACAACTCAGAACAGGTATTTGCTTATTTTTAAATTCATATTTAGAATGAACCAAAAATCTGAATGTGTCATAATACTTTTCTTTATTTTTAATGTTACTTTCTTCAGATTGATACTCAACGATTTTTTCTCCAACAAAAATTGAAAGATCATCTACCCTGTGTCAAGTGCTGGTGTAGACCCAGGGGGCGCCCCAGTGAGTGAAGCTGACCCAATACTCTGCTCCTGTGAAGTTCACTCTCTGGTGGGATAAGACAGATATTCTATCTATGACACCGGATGATGTGTCAGGAGGCAATGAATGCTGTGAGAAAAGAGTAGGCTGAGGAGATAGAGTGCTGGGAGGCATATTGTCAATTTAATAGGCAGGTCAAGATAGGTCTCCCCAGAAAGAAGGTGGCTTTTGAGCAAAGCCTTGACAGAATCTTGAAATTTTGGACTTCAAATTCAAAATTTGACATCAGTTTTTTCCTTAACATTTTATTTTCATTACTTAAACTGTAGATGGAAACGTGTAAATTTTTTCTTAAAGAGAAATCTCCCGAGAGAGAGAAAGGATAATATGTTACATGTCTTTGCATGTCCAGGTGCCTCAGCGACGTTCTTTTTGAGTCTTCCTCTTTTTTATCGCCATGCACGCACACGGCCCTTTTACTGCAGGAGGGAGCTGGGGGCGTTTCTCTATGAGCTCAGAGGGAACTTGGCACTTGTTGGGACTTGAATGTCTAAACTGTCTTGTTGGAATATTCCTTTAATTAAACACTCATAATTGAGGTACTTTATTTTGTAGAACTCATTTATATAATCTTTTGGTCACTCTTTCTGACATTCTGCAAGTGTATATATTCCTATTTGTTAAAGTTTCATTTGCATTCTCAGCATTTGAAGTACCACAATGCTCTGCCAGCAGGCACTGAAATTACAACTTAATGTTATAGTCGAATTCCTGAGCTACAGACTTCTTCTTACTAGGACTGAGGCCGCTAAAATATCTTACAATAGTAATGAAGTGATTTCTTTTGGATTTGTTGGAATGAAATAGCATTTAGGGAACTGTTAGCTAGAAGAGGGGTTTCCAAATAAGAGCTCTTTGTTCAGAGTACCTCCATCAATTCATAGGTAAGTCAATTGGCACTCATCATTTTAAACTCATCGGAGGCCAATGTAGTTAAGTGGGATATAAAAGGTACTAGAGGCAATAAACAGAAGGCTTGTAACAATATAATGTGTAGTGGGAAAGAGGATTGGAAGATCTATAAAAGATGCCCAAAAGAACAAAAAATATAATTACAGAAGCAAAAAGACATATTGAGCACAATCTCAGGGACTCTTTCAGGCAACAGTAAATGTCCTCTCAAATATATCTTTAAAAGGTAGAGAGCAAAGTTGAAAACTAGTCCCATAGTGAGAGAAAGAACAATATTAAATCAAATTGTAGGAACAGGCTAACAAGAGTTAGATTTGTTTATGTTAATTTTTACCTTTCTTTAAAATAATTAAGGGTGGCTAATCCATAGATCAGACCATTTGAAATTTTTAGAGAAGAAAAGGATAAAGTAAAAGTATAAATAGAGGTAATATTCTAGACAGGTATGGCTCACTGTAGGGTGGATAAACTGGTACACAGAAAACAACTGAGATTTTCAGTTAACACACAAGTGGTGTGAACTTGTGTGTAGGTAAGTTATTTTAGGTTCTATCAAACTTACATCTTCTTTAAGGAAAAGGTTTCCTTTCTTCCTTCTATTTTATGAAAGCATTTAGGTTACACATGAATTCCTTGAGAGCAGAAAATAATACTTTCAGTAGAAAATGTTTTTTGACAGTGAATTTCCTTTACTTGGACCAAAAAGTTTCACCTATTGAAACATCAAGAGTTACCTGGGGAATTTTCCCAGTAAACATACCCTATTGAGAACCACTACCATAGACATTTGAAGAACTTGTAATAGCCTTTGGAAATACACTGAGCATTACAATCTTACTTCCTAAAGTCATCAACCTCTGTGTTGAATTATAAATAAACAAACAACAGTTGACCTAGTAAAATATAAAATAGGAATATCTTGTTAGTAGAAGTGATGTGAAAAGGTGATTTCTTGGATACAGGAGCAGAATTCAGAACTTGCGTATTAAGTTGATTTCTCTGCAAACGAAGTCTTATAGTCACTAATATCATGTTGATTGTTGTGGTTTCCTTTGTGCTGACTGATTCCAAAAGCTTTTTCGGTTTAGTGGCTGAGGCATTAAACTGTAACTATTTAAGATAAAGCATTAAGCTTGAGATCTCAAACACTGGTTCCAAGGTTATGGTAAAACAAAACTTGACCTAAAAAATAATTTGGTATGCTAAGAAAAGGGCAAAATTCTTTGGACTAACTCTGCCCAGGTGCACACAGACACACACTCACACACACAGACACAACGTGTACAACACAGCACTTCGTGCAGCCTTTCTGAGATATGTAAACCTGAAATCCCTGCATTGAACCTCGGATTGAAATATGTATACTGAGAGTTCCGGCCAAGATGGAGGCATAGGCAGTCGCACTGTGCTTCCTC